>VWZT01013260.1:56382-97878 GCA_013397055.1 Pachycephala philippinensis
ATAAATATAAATATAAATATAAATATAAATATAAATATAAATATAAATCCTGTCTGTTGAAAGTGGAAAGGAATTATAGAGCAGCCAGCCTACCGCTAATGCCCAGAAAGAGACTCCAACAACTCCATGTACAATATACTTACAAACATTTTGAGGAAAAGGTGTTAAAAATTAAAACCAAGTCATACCAAGTCAGATTGATTTCCTTAATTTCCCGGATAACTCACGTTCATAACATTCAATATGCTGTATCTTTATTTTAGCAAGGGTTTTGGCATGACCTTTTATGACATCCAAATCTTAAGTGCAAGTAAAATTGCTGTCTAAAGGAGTGCACACAAAAAATTGCCGACACACAGTTTTGTGACACACATGGGTGATAGTTTAAATGTGATCTCACCAGAAGATCTTGTATATCTGCTTTCTACTTATGGATGATATGGGTATTGGAACAGAGAATAGTCCTACAAAATTTACAGGTGAGGAATAGGGACGGGAGAGATTTCAGGTGCTTGGGAGACCAGGATCTGAATTCAAAATAGTCTTCACTCCAAATTAAACAAATGGAGTTCAGTAAAAACATATCTAAAGCATCATTCTTGGGAAGGGGAAAACAAATGAATATTTAAACAATAGGAAATGAATGCAATATTTTCAGAGGTACTGAGGGGGAAAAAAAAGTCAAAATTATGATAGATTTCAAACTCAGTGAACTAATAACATGGCACCATTACATGAACTAGGAGCTAAACTGTGTGTAAGAAATGGGGATTGGGAAGTTTAAGCAGAAGTCCCACTTACAGCTCCAGGCATACTTAAAAACACAGGTGAATTAGAGAGAAGTAGACAGAACCAACAAAAGTGAAAGGAACATATGAAGAATGGAGGGAGAGGGAGACTGAGATGCCTCCTTCTCGAGGGGAATGACAAGGGGCACGACATCAGACTTGCAGTGCATAAGCTTGTCACAGGGAGGGTGGTGGCCCATTGGAAGTTGGCAGGACAAAAAGAAGTGAGTTTGTTGGCAGCAAAGTGGATTTGGGTCTTGTAGTGAGGACAAAATCCTATCTGTGAAGCCATTTGGGCAAACACATTAATAAAGGCTGAGGAGTTCTTCCTCCTAGGAAAAAGATTGTGTTTTGAATATGTGTAGCAGCAAGAAGCCTACAATAAAACAATCCAGTGTAAACCAAATTTTCTTTTGGAACCAGGCATCCCACCCTGACTTCCCCAGCTAATGGAAGGATTACTGGTAGCCTGTCTCACATGTTTACTCAACACTATAATTATCATTACCTACAGACTCACTGAGTTCTGATTTGCCCTCCTCTGAATGACTGGTATCCTAGTAACACTTTTTTCTTTTTCTTTTTTTTTTTTAATCAGTTATTTTTATCTTTGCATGATTTGTCAAAGCAAAGGCTGAGGACCTTTCATGCTGTGTAAAGTCTATGTTTTACCAAGACAGACAGTCTTTGTTATGCTCTTCAGGAGATCTTGGATCATACAACTTGTTATTCCAGTTCAGAGGAGTCACTTCACTCCACTTTCCTTCTCCACAGTGGCTGTTGCTTTCACAGTATGTTCTTAATGAACATAGAAATCAGAGGACAAGGAAGACTGCTTCAACTCAATTTTGCTTCCACTCCAAACCAATCTTGCTCCCTCCCCAGGTACTCATTACAGTTAGGCCAGGCCAAACAATTTTAATCTTCATTAGAAAATTATAATTAGTCAAAGAATATGGTGATTTCTTCCCCCACACACATCTACCATGATATAACAAAAGCCACCCTTTCCAAGGTCCGTGACTCCCTAAATCCACCTTTGTCTTAGGGAAAGAGGAGCACTAGTTCTGCAGTGTACCAGATCCCCTCTGAATACCACTCTCTATCAGTTTTTATGATAAGAATTTGCTGCCTGGACCTTTGGCTTTGGAAGCTGTCTCTAGGACTGTCTCATGTCCTTTTATGATGAAGGCCAATGATTAAACCAACTACCATTATCACTTCATTGTGGGGATTGCTGTCTTTATTAATAGTCTGTGTGGGAGTTAAGGTTGTTTGGAATCTCTCCCTGGCTGAAGGTATCTGCAGGAGTGCAGGAATTACTGCAATGTGAGGAGATGGCCAAGATTTACCAGATAAATCAAGGTGCAAGATGAGTGGAACTGCTCAAGCTCTAAGCTTTGCTGTGTTTTCCAGCTTTTACCTTCCCTTCTGGGTGCTCATGGGTTTGTTCACCCCAAAACACCCTGCCACACCATACTCCCATTTTTACCTGATTCATAACATTTCTGCATGGCTAAGGAATCACTGACTACTGCATCATTAAAAGCACACGTTTCCTAGGTTATAGAGAGAGCTAATTTCTGCCTACGAAGCTCCTTAAATATACTTTTATTATAGATGGTTTGAAAATATGTGTTGAGAACCAACACTACTAATATGGGGGTAAATTATAATGCGTTGTATGAATGTCTAGTCACAAGCATGGTTGCCCAAAATATCAAGACAATTCCTCTTTTCTGTGGATAAAGTCAAAACAGAGGGATCAAAATTTGATGGAAAAAGACACTCACAAGTTTCAGACATGAATTCTGCCACATTTCAGAGATTTCATATTTGTTGTTTGGCACTCTGTCTTGAGTGAGACACTTAAAGGAGACTCTACAGACTTTTCCAAGAGTCATCTGTGTTGTGCTGTCCCTGAAGTTTTCTACGATTTCATATGGCAGCATGCTAATAAAGATTGAGCATTGACACTTCCATCACCCCTACTTTAAATACATTTTTTTTTTAATACAGGACCAAATAAGTCTGAGTGCAAGAAAGATATCAAGACTTGAAATAAATGGAAGCTATCCAGATAGATGTCAAAGAAAAAGCAAATGGCAAGGAAAAAATAATCTTATCCTGCCCACATCGGGTCTTAGAAACTAAATTTCTGTTTGCCACTTCAGCATAACTGTGAGCAACTACATAGTCATCTAGATCATCATTACTCATTTGTCTGCAACACAGTCAGGGTGAATGATGGAGGAAAGATAGCATTAAAGTCAGTAGTCTCATTGTGAAGTTATTTAGCTATTGCACATAGAAGATGAGATACTCCCTGCTCCAAAAGCTGCATTTCTACTTTGCAGACATCAACAAAACAAGGCAAAATCACAAAAGGGGATTGTATCCTTAGAGCTTCAGAGCAGACCACTAAAACTAGGACAGTGCTGTGAACTGGGTTGCCTGTTAGCATAGCCCACAGCATGGAGTATATACACATGGTGCTTGCAAACATCCAGTCTCAGAGCTGATACACCCAGCACGGCTGCCATCGTGTTCCCATCCACAATGAGGTGAGGAGGGTAAAGAAATCAAAGCAAAACAGAAGCTGTAAAATTTTCTTTATAGAGTGCCTGAGAACACTATACCTCTACTGTGGTGTAAAAGAAAAATAAAAAGAAAACGAAAAAAGAGAAAGAAGCAAATAACCTTGTACTCAGTTTAAAAAATAAAAAACAGGGAAAATTACTTGTTCTTATAGAGGTGACGCACCAGGTTATTATGCTTAATTTATTTATTTTAAACTTTGCTGTATGTAAAGGCTCTCACCTATTTCTCTTTTGTTTTGCTGTGAGGTTTTTTTTCATCAGAAAATAGTCATGTGCTATAACAAATTGTAGAATATGAAAGCCAGATGCCTTACATATTCCTTTGACTGTTATCTGCTTCCCTCCACCTAAATATTATAATTTTTCTTTACCCCAAGACAAGAATGTTTCCTAATCTTTCTTTTGGCCCCTAAATAAAGACAAAATTTGAATTCCACAAGGGACGATTTATCAATTGTTAGAACCATATAATCAATAATTTTCAAAGGGAAAATGTTGATATCTGGACACTTGCCAAGGACCACTCTCTGGAAAGGAGGAAATTTGTAGACAATCTTTGAGGGGTGGAGCACACATCTGTCTTTGCACTAAGGACAACTGGTGAATAATGATTGAATACAGTATTTTTATTTTGCCATTAGTAAAAAAAATTAAAATTTGCTCAGGATTAAATTCTGATTCTTGTCATGCCAGTGGTGAAACTTCTCTAAGCTCTTCTTGGATCAGAGCTTCACCTGTGGTGTATCACAAGAGTGAATTACCTCTCAATCTGTTGTTTCCTGCAAACTGCCCAGACAAAAGGATATTATTCATTTAATGTATATTCTTAACATAGGGATGTCAGAGACTGCAACTTGTAGCCAGGGAATGAAAAGAGGAGGAAAACTTGACTACAAATTAGATATAAGAAGAGTCAGTTTTGTGGCAGTGAAATAATCCTGCTGAATGTGGAGATATTGCTGATGCCTGTGCAGCTTTGTTTCAACAGGAGATGCAGCAGAAAAAGAGCAAAGGTAAGTTGTCCAAGTAATGTCCACTTCAAGCTCTGCAGTGGATCGTGGTACACTGGTCACTATTATCCCTATACTCAGAAAGCAAATGTACTTAGCACAGTCTGATACGAGTTTTGCTTCAATTCAATGACACCAGAAGCCTAGTGTCTGCAAATCTGTGGTCAAGAGAGGAACCACCACTGGAAAAAATATATCATTTTCCCAGTTCTTTACTAACTGTGCAGTGTAATCTGATCACAGAAGGATGAAAAAGTTTATGTGACGTGTCATCATCAGAGGAAGACATAATTTGCACTGTGTAACAGAGACATTCCCTGACACTAAATAGCTACGTGTGGTTTTTTCCCTGGGCACCACGAAGGGAGAGACATGACTGTCTCAAAAGGAGGCTAAAAGGGATAATGGGGTCAGCCAAAATTAAATTCCCAGAAAAATACTGCAATTATTTACAAGCAGCTGCAATAAAAAAGTGAGATAAATAATAGCTGCCAATGATTTGTTAAGGACAAATAGGACCAAAGCAACTAAATTTTTGGTGGGGAGTAAATCACACCAATAGGGAGAAGGAATATCTCATGGCTTTAGTAAAAACTCCCTAAAAGGGCCAGTTAAGTAAATTAAAAAAAAAAAAAAATCATACCACACAAACAAAACCAAAAAACAAACAAACAAAATAAAACAGAAAAATAAAAACCACCAACTAAAAAAAAGACAAAAAATAAAACCTCGCCAAAGAGTGGGGACACAATTGGCCAGAAAACTACTCAGGAAGTATTTACTAGTTCTTCAGAGGGTCTTAAGGTACTTTTCATCATTTTTATTTGTGAGATGGAAAACTGTGCATGCATTAATATTATAGAGGCACACCTGGAAGGGTGGAAGGAAGGAGAAGAACTGTAAAGGATATTGGCAAACTAAAGAAATTACCTAGAAATAAGATGGAATCAAATAACAAGAGTTTGCAACTGCAAAATGGATAAGGCAATAATGATTAACTGCACAAAAAAAGGATTAACTGGGTAGGGAAGAATTCTGAAGAAAAGGATCTGAGGCTTGTTGTAGATCACAAGTTGAACAGGAGTCGACAAGGACCCATGGCTATGAAAAAGGTAAATATTAAAGTGGGATGGATAAAGAGAATTATTTTCTGTAGGACATATATTCCACTCTACTCAGCATTATTAAAACCTCAGCTGGAGGTCTGTGTTCAGTTTTAGGAAATGCATTTCAAGAAAGGTATAGACCAATGGAGAGGAGTTGGGTTTGGAGATCTTAAAATTGGGGATGTTTCACCTAGAGAAAAAAATACCTGAGGAACAAATTAACAGTCATTAAGTATTTTATAGAATACTACAAAAACGAATGGGATTATCTGTTTCCCATGTCCATGTAGGACAGGACAAGCAATAATGGGCTTAAAATGAAGGAAGAATTGAGCTAAACATTAGAAAAAAATTTTCTAACTCTAAGGGTAGCTAAATACTGAGCTGGAAGCTTTTAAGACTCATTTATGCAAACCAGTGAGGCACAGGGATAAGAACTAGATGATTTTCACAGGTCCCTACAAGCCTTATTGTCTGTGATGCTGTGTTCATTTGGAAATGCCTGAGCTATTGAGGTAATAGATATTATCAATACCTTGTAAAAAAATTCAAATATTTCATATCCATATGAAAACGGTGTGTTCCAACATCTGTTTTTGTAATAGCTGCCATAATAAATTTCACCTACTAGTGAAGTGATCACACACATCTCCCTTTGCCATACAAAATAGCGCTTTTTCAATATTATTTTCCAAGCCTTCATTTACGGCTGTATCTTCTGAAAGGAGCTCACTTTCTAAAACCTGCAGATGCTTTCATTTTTCAAATGGTTTTGAAGAAACCCCGTTGAAATCCATTAGTTTTAGTATGACAGAAAAAGCTAGAAATTTTTGCCTGCTACTTTAAGAAGGAAGTGTCTCATCATCTGAGGATAAATATACTGTAATACTGTACATCTATAAATACATATATATTATATTTAAAGTAATATTGTATACTTACACGTGCAATAATACTGCAGCAGGCAGTGAAGAGAAGGACCTTTATATTTTATATTATCTGTGCCATCCCTTGCTAAGGCAAGCCTATTTTTTACAAAGCATTTTATAGCAGTTTTTAATGATTGCTACATATAATGAATGGTTGCATATGGCTGGAGGGTAACATTAGCTCAACAGACAGGGTGATGTGAGCAGCCCTTTCATGTTTTATGGGTTGCCTGTCATGCTGTTGCTCTTATATAGTTCTTTGAACACAGTATATAAAGTACATATGCCAAAAAGAAGCTATGTAGTCACTCCAAAAGAGCAAGGGGAAGGGCAGGAAGGAAATACCTGCCTGTTAGATATATCAGAGGATAATCACTTCATTAATAGTGTATTCAAAGGCCAAAGGATGTTTGCAGCCAGCTATCTCTGAACTCTTGAAAAGCAACTCACACAAATGCCTCAGCATAAGTGGAAGTGAGGATCCCCTCTGCCAGCACTCCTGGTTTTTTCCCATTACCCACATCAGCTTCAAACAGGTGTAAATCAGTGTCCAAAGCTAATCCTGATTTCTGTCAGTGTGGAGAAAAAATCTGGACCATTCTTCTCTTCTAAGTCTTGCAGATCTAGTGATTGGCTATAAATATTATGAGGTACTCATAGTACTGTCACAGAAATGCAAGACTGTAGGGTTGTATAAGCAGTTAATTTGGTTTATGTTTCACAATCTGCAGTGGAAGAAAAGGAGCATTAACAGCACAAGAGATGTTTTTCTTTATGTGTCTGTGTACACAGGTACTGGGCCATCTTCAGACCATTACAGCTACCTAACAGAGCCACCATCTCTGCCACGGCAGCTGAGTTCAAGGGAGCAAGGGGTGGTGAAAACCCTGTGTACACCTGCCAGACTTGCCTTCCCTGCCCAGGCTGGCTGAACGTCATCCTACATCCCTGCCTTCGTCACCAGCTTACCTGAGGCACTTTCTGCAGGAGCTGCAGGTGCTTTCTGCTGTGACAGCAGTGTGGCATAACACAGACACTGCCCAGCAGCAGCATCAGCTCCTACCTCTCCCTTCACCACTGCCACTTTCTGTGGGTCCTGTGCTGCACCCTCCCCATGGCACCACAACTGCCCCTAAAACTGGACTGGGCAACTCAGCTGGGTTAAAAATAACCTTTTCTTTTGCTGAGTTATTTTTAACTCGGATCAGTTCCCCGATCCGGGTCACCATGTAGCTGCACGAGTAGTTGTGCCAGGATGTGCCAGCATATTTGCAGAGTGGAAAAAAATTGATAGAGGACAGAAGGAGGGAGTTTGATCATGGGGGGAAACTACTAGGAGGCTTCTCAGAGCTTTTGAGCGCACACACTGTGTGTCCTCACCCAGGGTCTCCAGTGAGAACAGGGCCCAAAAGGCTTTGTGCTGCATGATGAAGACACCTGGACAGTATCCATGGTGCAGTGTTTTGCGTTGCTGTTGTGGTTTGGGAAAGCTGGATGGCAGGACCTCTAAGGTCATCAGGAATTTGGACAAAGTACCTTTGTCACCAGCTTTATCAGCGGCTTTGCTCATGTGGTGCAGAGGGGCTTCATAAAGAGCTGCTCATGTGCCAGTTTACAGTATGATTTTGTGAACTTTACAGAGCATGTGTATAACTGATATCCTCTCTAGTATCAAATATCAGATGTTCGAAGCTGCAACTCAAGTTTAAGTGTATGAGGTAACAGTTTAGATTAGGTGAAAATGGAATAGCCCCACGGGCGGGTTAGGTGTGTATGAGCTGAGCACAGGAGAGCTTGCTCTTCAGTTTTCCAGGCTGGAACAGGGCTGCCATGGGTAGCTGCCTGTGTAGTCCAGAGCAGGGCATGGGAACTAGCCCACGTGGCAAGTGGAATATTTTGAGACTGTGTCAGTAGTAAATATGAACCAGGAAGTAGCATGCAAAGTAAATGAGGGAGACAGAAAGAAAAATCAGCTGCTTGTGCACATGTGGGTGTTGGTACATGTAAGTCAGGCCATCCAGGTCTGGTACAGCAGCAGGGAATTACTGCCCAGGAGGGGAGAGTCCAAGGCACAGCAGCAACACGAGTGACCCATTTGCAGACCAGCCTTCCAGAAACCCTCAGAAATCAGGGTGCTGCTGATTTCTGGGAGATAGCAGCCCCAATTCTGACAGAAAAAATACCTCAAGTCTCCCAAGTAAACTGGAATAAGCAGTTGCCAAGATATCCAGTTTTTACACTTTGACTGGAATCATATTTCACACCTGCCCTACCTACAGCCTTTTGTTTCTGATCTCGTAACTAAAACTCTTTCCGTAATTCTTGCTGAATAAACTGTTTCCTTCTTCTGCCATCGAGATTGCTTGGTGTTGCAAAGTGAGACAAAATAAAGATGCTGCTACAGAAGTACCAGGATCATATAAAGTGATATTGCATCATCAAAAGGGGACTGCTTCTCCAGGCACGTTCAGGGCCAGGCACTTCTTACCGCATGCTGTGTTTTGGAAAGAAGCTCTTGCTGCCAAGTATGTCCTTTACCCCACCCCATTTCTTTCTACTGCAGAAAAATGAAATACCAAACATAACTGCAGGCAATCTTCAAACTTACAAGAAGCAAACTCTGAAATATGTGATCTCAACAGAAATCGGAAATCGGAATGGTATTCGAATGAGGTCGTACTGGAAATTTGTATTCTTGGAAGTGGTTCTATGGCAGCATTGTAAAATAAACTTTGTAAGTTCCCCCCCTTTCTGAAAGGTGTCTAGCAAGGACGCAGTAAAGAGATGCATTTTTCATTGATTGCATATTTTGAAGTAAAATTTTAAAAGCTGAAATTGTGTTGCCAGGTGCTCATAAAGAAGAGCCATGTGAAGATTTAAACAGGATTTAGATGCAGTAGAGGTATGCTTCAGACAGGTCTCAGAAGCCCGTGGTTAAGCATCTCTCAAAATGTCACTGCTCAAGGGTGCCAGAACGAACTCTCAGCAAGGTCAGCCATGTTCCTGACTTCTTTTGCTCCAGAAGCCACTCCAGCATATCAGGACACTGTGATCAGCACGATGGCAGTTCTCACAGTGGGGACCATATTGCTAATCTCCCCATTTTGCAGAATACATGTGTTCTGTGGAGTATTTTCTGCTCTGAATCAGGATGTTTGGGAGTTTAGATCAAATGTTCTTACTGAGAGAGTCAGCCAGCTAATCTCCATGCCAGGAAATGAAGCCATCTGATGTCCCGAGGTGAAGCTATAGGAGGCTGTATGAGTCCAGAACAACTTGAAATCTGTTTTCTAAATAAATCCTCATTGGTTTGGAGTGTCTATTTTCTACCACAATCAGTGGTATTGCTTTCAATCAGTAATGCCTTCTTTTTATTTTCAGGCCTTATCAAGGGGACAAATGCAGAATCTGCTACTTACAGGTATAATTTTACAGATTTTACAGATTTGTAAACAGCTTTTCTATTGCTGTTTGCAAAAAATCCGAATGCTGTCTGAAGGAGAGAGAGTAACACTTTGTACTGGCAAGCTGTAATTTGCTATTCTGCCTGTGAATCTTGTGCATTGCAATACTGCAAATAAAGATCCTGGAGACTGAGAGAAGCATGTACTGTTTGGCTCTATTGGCAATGACATTAACCTCAAACAAATGAAAAGTTTCAGCTAGAGAAGTCTTTTAAAATTTTATTTGTGTCATTAGCACAATAGGTCTCTGTCCTCCAATCTTTTGGAGGATGAGGGAAGTCCAAAAGCAAAAATCCTCTCTTTATTTTGACGATGTTCTGAGAAGAGTACCTCCATAAGATGAGCGTAGGATAGGACCTGCTGGCACAGACAACTTGTGCTTCCCAGTCACTGTCCAAAGGAATTTTATTCTCCCACTGACTACAAATCTTAGTGTGAAGACACACAACACGATTAGATCAAATCTGATTGCTGCTGGTGCCAAAAATGGAAGAAGATCCTGTTCCCTCTTCTCAGTTCTGCTGCTGGTTCCAGTTTCCTTGTCCACTTACCTTTGTGCCAGGTCTGGCATCCAGCAGAACCAACCATAGATCTTCTCACCTCAGGAGCCCAGGAGAAAATTAAAGCCATCAGAAAATCGTGCATAGCTGTCTCCCAGCTTTGTGAGCTGAACTGGTGCAGCCCAGTGAGTTGCAGAGTAAGTCCTGTGACATTATATCAAGATGATATGGATATATGAGAGCAGTAAGGTCCCCTGCTTGCAGTTTTTCATAGGAAGCTTGAATAATTTTGGAGGAATTTGGACAATTTGAAGTAGCAGGATGTAGTTCCCCTCTATTACGTGAAGCTGCCTGGAGTCCAATAGGGAATTTCTGTGCTCAGGAGCCAATTGCTCAGGGTAAAGATGCCAAGAAAAGATGCTGAATTCCCAAGCCATGGTTTGTATAAGGGCTCTGCATGCATGACTTGCACAGAGACCAAAAGAGCTAAATTTGTTCAAAGCAGAGCACAAAGCAGGGACTTCTGGTGATACCAGAATACTGACTCAGCAATTAAGAAGTCCAGTTAAGGGCCAAGGAAACAGCAAATGTTTTGCTGACTGGGCAGTCCCCACTACCCAACCTGCAGGATGTGGGGATGAGGCATCTCAGCAATGAGGGGCACCGACAGTAAGTTCAGGTCTTCTCTGCCTCGCTCCATACACAGCTCATGGGATTGCCTTCAAAGACTACATGAGTGACAGCAGCACCATTTTGGGGTCTCAACCACCTTTATCTGGAGAAATTGGGAGGATTTATAGACTCTGTGTACCAAAAGGCCTAGCAAGGAAGACCTCTGTCTTTTTTTGCCTTTGAAGTTTACACTCTTTCTTCCCCTTATCACTAGAAGTTTTACCAGAGCAGAGAATGAATTTCATCATCAAAACATTAGACAGCTGTGTAAAATAAGAAGTATTTTTCCAAAGAGGAAGCTCAAATGTTTCTGCCCAAGGCAATTCAGGATCAAAAGAAGGACACATTGATTTCTCAAATAAAAGCATTTTCAAATGAGAGTCCCTTACTCTTTGGATTTTTTTAGGAAATGATTTGCAGATGGCACATCTCTCCCCGGTGTGACTTTTTCCAGACACAGGGAGCATTTAGCACAGCCGCAGTTTGGAGGCAATGCAGCTTGAACATTTATGTGCCGACTTAGTAAATGAACATATCACTGTGAGTGCCTCCTAGGTAAATAACAGAAGTTTCCTTATGAAACGATCAAAGGAAATGCTAACAAAACCCTTCCACTGGCACAATACAAAGTACCCGTTTATCAGCTATCTGCAATTATTTACACAAGAAAGTCCCGCAGAGCCCAAGGAGGCACACGGTGCCAGCTGTGACGCATGGCCACATGCACCTGGAGCTGAGGGCAAGGAGAGGAGCCCAGCCTTTGGACACAAACCTACATGAATGATATTGGTCTTGTTCTGGGAATGCAGCTCAATGGAAAAGCCTGTTTCAAGTGCACTGGTCCATATAGATCAATAGCAAAATGTGCAGAATTGGCAAAATATTCAAAGAAGCACGCCTTTAAAAAATACAGGCAAAATCTTTACATCCAAACTACAGCTTCCAGATGTTTATCAGAACACCTAGAAATTATTACTATGATGAAAATCATATTTCTTCACTTGGCTCCATGTGCTGTCTTTGTCAGCTGTGTTCTCACCAAGAATTATGTCCATAACTTCTGCTCAGTTTAACCAGGGAAAGATACACATGTGAAAAGAAGAGATACATAAATCTTGAAGTTAACCATGACCAAATCCTGTCAAGGGTAAAACTAAGTTTGTTTTAATAAGAATTGTTAAATAATAATGGTGTCTCAAAGATGTATCTTTGCCTTAAAAAATGATTTATGAAAGGGCATTCAAAATATTTTTGTTATTTGTGCATGCATATTAAATGGGTCCCAATAACACACACACATACATACACACGCAGTGGTTGGAGGAGTTCTGTAAATGACTGTGACATAAGGTGACATTTAACAGCAGCAAGATGAAAATGGCATATCTTAAAAAGTGCCTCTTCATATTTTGGGATGCTGGTTCAGTACTAACGCAACAGGAGGAAGGCTGCCTGCTGAACCAGCAGCAGGACCTTCTCTGCACAGAAACTTGGGGTTTCACTTGGGGATCTTCCCTCTTTGTGTTAACTTTCTGCAGTGCATTTCTCAGAAACGAGGTCACAGTCTCAAGGGCATCATGACATCCGTGTGTATGCACTTCAGACTGCTCCAGCAAGAACATATGCTGGTGCTTTTGGGAAAGGATGTGTTCTTCATTTCAGTGTGAAAGCCCTTATCATTGTTCCAGCACATGGGGAGGCTCAGGAGACTGTTTGGCAGGAGAATTATATAGAAAAAAATTATACCCCAGCCTCTAGAGAAGGGAAATGTATGACAGGTGGGTTAGGTACAAATATCTGAACAGTGCGTCACTAAATGATTAAGAAAACCCTAGCAGTATTGTCTCAGTGCACAAAATTAGTAGGAACCCAATTAAAAGCCCAGTATTGTTAGCAGTGAAGTGCCAATTGAGTTTGTGAATTCTGAATCAGGACGACTTTTGGAATTAAAGAGGGGTTGTAGCTGGATAAGCCAGAAAAAAAATGTGTTGGCAGAAAATTCTTTTCCCCGTCGGTAATGAATTTGTTGACAGATATTATGTAGAACTGCATACAGACACTGCCTGTACACGAACGATTTAACCAAAAATTACAACATACATCCTTTCAGAAGATTATATGACAAAAATAAACATCTCAGTAAGAATGTCTCTGAGCTCCACAATTTATCATGTTTCAAAGGAGTCTTATACTACGAAAATTTACAGCTGAAAATTTCATGGTTGTGCTCTCATAGGCTTAGTCTTAACCAAGAGTAACATTAGCTCTGTTGTATCTGAAAAAACAGCTTTAATTATATCTGAAAAAACAGCTTTAAGTAGCAAAGTAAAATAATTATCAGGCTAGTTTCTCCACCATGTAAGGCAGTTGCAAAGATTTATAGACCAATCCTGCAGGCTGGTTTCTTCTTAATTTAAACTACAGCTACCAATGAAGGGGAAGGGTTTCAACAAAAGAGAAAGTAATTTGAGATTATATTTGAAAAAACAATTCAGAGTTTACAGAAAGAAGTAACTTTGAAAAATGACCTGGGGGTTGTAACTACACACGATTGTTCTTATAGGAGCTTACAGTTGGAAAGTGTCTGGCCTAACCTGTTTCTCCTGAATGCAAATTCTTCACTGACGCAGTGGAACAGCGTTGTACAATGTCTGTGCTGGAAGGGGATGGGCAGCAGCAACCTCAGAGCTGGCCTTGCACACTGAAGGAACGGAGTCTGGCGACTGCGTGAGCAAAGTTAAAACCCCTGAGCAGTCAAATGCCCCTTTTGTGTCCAAAGCAGGGAGTAAAGTGCAGAGATCGGGAAAGACAGAAATTGTAGTTTCAGCACTGATGTAACTCTACGTCTGGGGAAATGGGCTGGTCTCCTGTTACTTTTGTCTAATGCTGCTAGGTTTGCTACTTCTGCGGACAAAGCGCAGTGAAAAGACAGGAAAGAGGAAGACAATATATCACTTTTCCTTTTTTGCTTCTGTTGTTCGTTTCATCTTTTCTTATTTAACACACAAAGTGCATAAAACTTGTCCTGCGTGCTCCACTTTGAACCATCTTCTATTACATCTGACAGGCACCTGATTTCAGAACAGTTTGCTCTTCCAATCCTACTCTTGAGATGGGTATGAGCTCACATGCATTGTCTTACAGTGCCAGTGCTTGCTTTGGAGAGTCAGTTCTGAAATGAAGTACGTCTTTGGACCCACTTTCCCCATCTCTGTGTGAGTCAGTGGTTACTTCCCAATAAAGGTATGTTTGTTTATCATTGCAAATGTAAACACCACGGTTCAGGGACACCTTGTTATAAAGCCTATAGCCTCTGGGGACGTTTAGCTTACCATAATAAGCAAGATCTTTGCCTGACAATGCTGAAGTTAATTTTAACAACTTGCTGTTTCCATAAAGCTACAGTTTAGGTTCTAAATCATGGGCTCTGTCCCAGCAGTCTCAATGAAAATCAAGAAGTGTTTTATTCCTAGAGTTGAAGTAAAACTTACCACAATAGAACTCCATATTGCAACTTTGTAGTCTATTATCATCTTTCTTACTCAAAGTGAAGTTAGACATTCCCAGCCTGTATTTATGATCAAGGATGCTTCAGAATAATGTATATAAATTGAGTTTTATTGATCATCGAACATCTGCTGGCACTTAAGTATGTGAAAACCTAAGCATGAACAAAAGCTTTGCAAGTTTGCATTTTTTGATGCTTATAAAATTATAATTTATAATCAAGTACACTACGTTATGTTTTCTTTATCACCTTCATAAAGATAAAGTAATGTAAGCAGGGGCTTGGATTACAAGACCATTACAAGATTGCAAAGACTCAGGGTTTTGTGATTTATGGAAGAAAAATTCCATTATTTTTCCCTTAAATCTGACACAATTTAATAGCATTTTGCCTGCTGTGGTAGAGGGTATGCGCCAAACTATGATTATTGCAAACAAAATTGGAAGTGCTATAAGATAATACTTTTGTATGCTGCATCCACTGCCAAAGGTGGTGAGCAAACGGCTTTGTCCAGCTTCCTGATCATACAGTTTTCACCCATCCTTTCCAACGCTGACTAATACAGAACATGTGCCAGTGCTGATGCAAACCCTTCTCAAAGAATGTGCACTTCACACACAACTCTCATGGATGCTCAGATGCTTGTGTGTAAGTACAGCTTGAGCAAGGAGTCAGGAGAGGGGGGAGTGTAGTACTGGAGAGAAACAAAACAACAGGGCATGCAACGCTTACAGGTGTGGGTTCAAGAAAAGCCTCTGCACATCAGGTGTGTGTTGGGAAATTACATTCTTGTATGGAAATGTGGGTCATAGGAACTGAAAGCAACTCAAGAAAGAGCTTTTGTCTCATTTCCCAGAGTTACCAAGCCTCTTTCATGTGGCCCGACCTTTTCTCATTATTTCTAAAGTCAAACATGAGCTAAACCAAACATGCTAGCAGCGTGTCCAGGCAGTAAAGTTGGCCCCTCTTGAGTTTACAGACCTGCTCCTCTGCTGGCATAGGTCTGACCAGCTCCAGGTTTGAGCAAGAGGACCTCTGAACTTTGTGTTGAACACAGGTTTTGCTAGGTAAGGATTACCTAGAAATTCAGAGCATGCTGGAAGGTGTGACTGCAAAGGCTCTGAGAATATCACAGTTTCATATGGGTTTTGAGGTACCTGAAATGAAGAAAGAACAGCTTTTTGTTCAAGATAGATTTTATAAGAAATGATGGCCTATGATGAGTATCACACTTAGCTAGCTAAACCAGATTTAAAACACTTGGGTAAGATGATCTTTCATGGATAACAATTAAAAATGATCCATCCTTAAATCTTAGAATGTAAAATAACTGTGGAAACCTACTACATGCTGTTGCCCATCTTTTTAGTGAGAAAATCACCCTTTAATTGCCATCATGACAATGCTAGGAAATTCCCAGGATAGAGCCTCTCTCTTTCCTGCCCCCACATGTGTCCAGTGCCTAATCACTACTGCTCAGGAGGGAAATGCTGCAGATCTAAATACTACAGACCAAGACAAGGAGGTTAAACACAGCATCTTGACTCCTGTCCAGCCAACTCCTACACCGAGGTTAGGGACTGTGCCACTGAGAGGTCTCACTAGAGGGCAGCCAATAAAACCTCTAGCAGTAAAATTGCAGGAGCTAAATGCCCCCTTTTTTTTTTTTTTCTTAGACCCTGGAGTGTGATGGGAAACAAAATTTGGCCCCTTGAAATTGCTGCCAGTAACTGTTTGTGCTGTGTTTGGGTTTTTTCCCATGTAGAGTTGCAGAGGAGGATCTGCTCACTGCTTTATCTCCATGGGACTCCTCAGGCCTGATAGAGGTGGAAAATCTTTGTGAAGCTTTGAAAAATCATGAAGGTGAGACAGCACTTGATGCAGAGCAGGGTGGTTGTGACTATCCCTGCCCTCGCTTCTTTCCCTTGGCTCCTTAAAGGAAACATCACAACTTACAATAAAATACACACAGTGTGATATGTAGTGCACTCTGAGTTGCTTGCCATAAAATTGCTACTGAAGTAGTTATTGAGGTTCAAATGTACCACAGCGTTTTTTCATTTCTGTAGTCCTTGTAATGAACTGCAACCCTCAGTGCCTCAAGGTCCTCTCTCACCTCTGTTTTCATAAATGCTTCCCAGTACGTGTCCTATCCTGCAACACCAAAAAAAAAAAAAAAGTATGCTATATACTTTGCAGAGAAACACAAGAACAAGATCTCAAGAGCTTCCAAGATAAATACATTCTCTGAATTCCATACATTCATCATGTAGTTTTATTAGGCCAAAAATTTTTTTACAAGATTTTGTGGGGTTCTGAGCTGAGATACATTTTCTATCCCTATAGAAACATCTTTATTTACTTGAACATATATTGCACTGCTATATAAAAAAAACCCATGTTTTCTCTAGTTTTCATGTACAAGGAACAATGACTATCAAAAATAGTCCTTTAAAGCACAAACTCTTTCAGAAATAAATACCAGTTGATGTTTATAAAATGCATTCCTCTGGCTGTGACTGCTAAGAACTCTGTTCGATGCAGGAATCCATATTTTAAATAATTTTGACTTCCCTTAAGGTGACCAAATGTATATCTGGATCTACTGTAATTTCCTAAATCTGATCCTGTTTTATGCTATGTACTCAAACCCCCCATTTTCTTCAAATGAAAAGATGGACAAAAAAATGCTAAGCTGCAGTTTGATAAGTAAAGTTTCATCAGAAAAATCTTGTTGATGAAATTGAATTCATTGTAGAAGTTTCTATTTCCCATAAACACAGTAAACAGTATTTGTTTCTCAGTATCAATTAATAAAGCGGAGTGAGCAATTATACACAAATTTGCTTTTCATGGTGTATAACAGCTGCACTTAGTTTGAAATTTCACCAGATATATTAATTACCCAAACATAGTTAACATTTTTTGTTCATGAGGGTAGCAACTTGAGTCTTTGTTTCTTAATCAATTAAGAATGCTCAGTTTTTGTTGTGCATGTGTGTGTTGCACACACAATTCAATCAAAATTGATTTTGCCCATGATTACAAGGGCCTTGTAACATTGGCTCTGCTCCCTGTTTGGCTGATCCTATCTCATCCATCAGGAGAATAGCCTGAAGATACTATCAATCCAGTAGTTTATGAAGTAGAAACAAATACACAATCAGAGATTTCATAAAATATTAGATTGTTTTCCTCTTTCTCTGCACCCCACAGACTTTTTGCAAACGATCCCTCACAGACCAGAAAATGGTAAGATATATTGGGTAGGAGGGGAGTTTAATTCAATTCTTACTCATTGCATTCACACAAAATAATTGAATGCACATGCAGAGTCTGGTTTTAAGGGATCCAGTCAGACCTTTATCTGATTCACCTAAAGGTCTCCTTGATAGTGAATTGGCAAGGAATTTCAAAAGCCTCCTTGCTACCTCACACCAAGCAGTTTCCCACCCAGAGTAAGGACTGAGAGAGGCAGAGTTAAGATTGTTCATGGAATACATAATGTGATACTTTGGGCACTTTTAAAAGATCTTGAAAAGCTGAGGTCAATAGCATGTGGGGTTTTTATATGTATTTGCAAATATTAAGGTTTTTTATCAGCTGCATTATCACGTGGCATATGGGAGACTCTACCATATGTTTAGTAGAAAGCAGAATGTAAAGAACTGCTGCTTTGCATTTGGTTGCTTTTGTTCTTTAAAAGACAAGGGTAATGCAGAGCCTACCAAAGTGTCTCCAGCTGTGCCTGTGGCAGTAGCCCGGCGGGGCACCACTGAGGAGTTTCAAACCCCAGCCGCCTGCCTGGCTCCATCCCTCAGCTGCCCAGCCACGCAGAGCTTACGGCTTTCTTTCAGGATTAGCTGTACCCACAAATTTGGGGATTTTTTTTACAAATTATTATTGCCATAGTAATATTGCACTCCGCGACTATAGCAATAACAGTTGCAATTCCTCACATCCAGTTCCTCCTTCTCCCCTTTTCTTGACCTCGCCTCGCTAAGGCATGAGAATCCTACGGGGAATGGCAATCCAGGCCAAGGGAATCCTCCCCAATGTCCAAGGGCTGGAGTTAAAAATCAAACACAGTAGCCTTGACTACACAGCTCCACATCTGGAAATGCTGGTATGTGATCTCAGAAGAGGGGCCTTCCTGGCTTGTCTGGAGCTCCAGGTGACGCTACCTCCCAGCTCCCCAGCAGAAGGAGGAATGGCTCTCTGCTACGCGTGTGTCATTAACTCGGAACACACACTTCCCTCTATTTAAACCAGATGGATGCATTTCATATTCTTATTAGTTTTCATACAGCTGAGACCACCATAAGTGCTTGCTCTGCATCTTTGCGTGTTTTAGTTTCCTGAAGCAATTTTCTCCTGTGTTTCAGTTAAGTACAGGCTCCACCAAAGGCATTATTAATTACAGACGTGGGTTGCCTTATGCGGTATGTTGTGTTCCCTCCGCACATTCACTTAAATGTCTGTTGTGAAACAGTCACACAGATACTGGCATTTTATCTATAAACTGCCTGAAATAGAAGCCTTTATAATTAAACATTGATTAAAGCTTAAATTCTGTGATGAAAATGTTCAGTTTTAGGAACAATATTTTCCATACCCAGTAGGTGCTTCATAACATACTGAAGACCTATTCATTTCATTGGGAATACTCACATGCCTTTAGTTAGGCTTGTACTAAAGTACTTTGCAATGTCATGGTAAGCAAATATCTTCTTGAAGAGCTGTGGTAGGTGGTAAAATCCCAGTGATTAGGGTCCATCTTTATGTTTATGGAATAGCCTGCTGAGTCCCACCAACAACAGTGACAACTGGATTGACACTCCCAACTCATTGGTGCAGAAACCTGTGAATCCCTAAAAAATGCTTCTTTTAAGCAAGTTCACCTTCCTGTTGGCTTTAAACAAATAATACACAGATGAAAGGGTGTGCAATTTGTTACTCATTCATTTATTGCAATTTTCCAAACCATTGTTTTCAATAGCGGTCTGTATTACTTTTCAAATATCTGTGCTAATCTGAATTGGGAAAGTGACGGAAGAGTGAGAATGCAGAATAAACTCATAATAAGAGTAGTAATCAAACTCAAAGGCATGACGTTGCTTTCAGGGGCGCCTAAAACTTTTCCTTTTTGCCAGTCTGCCACAATTACTCACTCACAATTAAGACAGAGTGTGTGTCAGTGGTTAATAATATTATTAACCAGTAATTCTTGAACAGACAGTGAAGAAAGATGTAAACTGGTGAAGAATTAAGTTGAGGGAGGACTAAAGGCAGTGCAGTTCAGACTCCTGATCACTTCTCACCTTGCTAAGTCTGGTACATTGCACAGTGACTGCTCTGATCGGATTGATTTTTTCTCTGGTGAAATTAATGAGACGAGGTGCAAAGAAGTAAAGAATTTGGCCCAAGAGATTTTTAAAAGCCTGCCAGTCTAAAGCAATATGGGAATCATCCTATACTGAGTACATCTTCACAGACCACTTAACTCTGCTCTGACACAAACAGAGCTGTTGTCACAAATGCTGTCTGTAACAAAATAGTTGTTTATCATTGATACACATTTTAAAGCAATCCCAGATTATTGTTCACTTGCTAGTACTAGATTATTGTCACTAGGTTACAGTGCTGTGAGTGTCTCTGATGCAGCACAGCGAGCAAAATCTATGGAGCTGCCTCCCTCAAGTGCCTAAAGTAAGTACCAAGTGTGAAGGTTTCTGAGCTGTCCCGTGGAGACAGGAGGTGAAACAGCACATTCAAGCTAGGGTCCTGCCCTCACTCATCTTGATGGACAACTAAATCCATCAATTAAACAGTGACTAGCCTTTTAACATCAGTGCCCACACTGAGTGAGTAAAGTCCCCCACATGCCCATCCTGAACAGCTCTGTCCAAAAACAAGAGTGGGTGTGGATGGAGTTGAACATCAAAGTGGGAGCTGGCTTCTGCCAAGGTGGATTTTACACTTAGAAGAGTGATTTAGACACTGCCTTAATGATGCTCCTCTCCGCTGGTACAGTAATTGGCATTACAAACCTGATGCCCTGGTCTGATCACACTTTGCTCTTTTCCCTGCTTTCTCTTCCTGCTTGAATCTCCTCCGGCCCTGGCCAAGGAAGGAAGAGGCTGGTTTGCGGCCTTTTGAGGGTTTCCCAAGGCTCAAGCAAGATTGTCCTTTCCATGGCAGAGATCTGACACATCATGCACAGCACTCTTACACCAAGAAGAAAAGCAAGCCAGAATCTCCATGAATGCCAGGCACCACTAAAGCTGACCAGGTACCTGCAGTACCCAGCTCTGCCAAACAAAGAAATCGTGCCTAAAAGGCAACAGGAAACCCCACTGTAATGAAACACCAGCAGTGAGAAAGCAACGCCCGCTGCCTGCTGCCCCAGCTCACAGCTGTGCCAGCTGCTTCCCTCACCCCACCTCCCACAGCACCTTCCTCCAAGAGACCCTCTCAGCCTTGGCCACCCCATGCCAGTGATGGCCATGCTGAGGGGGAGTGTTTTCCAGGAGCTGGGTTATGCTTCTTCCCTCAGGGTGCTACAGGGCTCCCCTGAATGCCACAGGGAACAGCGTGGTGAGAAGGGAAGTGTCAATGACTATGGAAATGGAACGTGGATGTCACACTCTGGTTTGGTTGTTTCAAAGACAGGCAAACCACCTGCAGATGTGTCCCCACTAGAGAACACATACCCACCTCATTTCCTGCTCCTGTGCCCCAGCTGAAGAGCAGGAGAACACATCCCTGTTGAAAACCTGTGGCCAAAATCCTCCAGACTCCTTTGGAAGTCCCATCACTTTAAGCAAGTCTGCTATGCTCATCACAAGGTCAAGGTGCTGGCCTAGAGGACAGTGACTGCAGTGAGGTGACATACATTTGCCCAGCAGCAGGCAAATCTCAGGGGTGACTCTGGACTGCAGGGACAGAATGGAGATGTAGAACACTGTTTGGTGTCTTTCTGCCCCACATAGGAGGTGTTGCAGCAGATCTAGGCAGCGTTTTCCCACTGGCAGGTTTTTATAGTGCAGTTTTTCTACTCAGGCAGCTGGCTTACCTACTCTTCTGCTGCCAGGTAAACACCTGGTTTTTGGAGGGCAAACTCCAGGAAAGTCAGGAGAATTACCTCATGATACAAGAGGGTAAAACAACACCAGCAGCATTTGGCTATTTTACCTGGTAGAACTTTGGTCACTGTAAGGTACATTAAGTGAGACCCACAAAAATAGATGCACTTGGGTACTGGGTATTAACTTGCACCTCTCATTTATTATCAGGAAAAAATAGCTTGTGGCTCTGCCAAGAAACCAGTGCCCTTTAGGCAGTTCTCACCTCCCTCAGAAAAGTAGACAAACCAGCTTTGAGGGAAGCTAGGTATGTAACATAGCCCACAGCCACTGAAGCTAGAAGTAAGAGGTTTCAATGTTTTCGGTGCCTCTGCCATACAGGAAGCAAAGCTTTGCATAACTATACTTAACCCAAGTGTTTCAGGGTTATTTTTGTTTCCAGAGTCAGTCCCTGAGATAAGAAGCCGACGTGCTCTGAAGCACATAAGCGTATTTTAATGGTTGATTAAAACCTACCAGCACTCTAGTGACACCAGCAACTAAATAATGCAACAATTCACAGAACATTAAAATGGCCCTGATTGTCAGGATGGGGGTGGGGGAGTGGGGAAGAGTACACTGATAGTTTTTAATGTGTCCAAGGCAGATACCTGGAAGTGAGGTAGCAGAAGTCACAGGTTAGGTGGTTGCTAATATAGAAAGCATAGAAGCATATTTTTAAGAATTGTTTAGTTTTTCAAGAAGGATTGTCGTAAAGGAACAAAAAAAATGAACAAATCTATATTTTTTGCAAGTCATTTGTCTTGGGTTTTCCCCACCTGGTGTACAGCAATAAAGCCATCAGAATTTAACATACTTCTTTTTGGAGCAGACAGGTTTTCAGGGGTTTGCTTTATATGTTTTAGTTTCACTTACAAAACCATCTAAAGAAATTCACCAGCTGGAAGACCAAAACCTTTCAGTACTGGATGCAGGAGGCTTCAGTGTTGCGTTAGTATCACTGCTACAGTTTAGAGAGTCAGAGGTTTGCCACTTCTGTTTTGCTCTTGCCCTTTTAGAGTTTAACAATACTTGAGATTCTGCCTGAAGTTTATTTGTTGTTTTCTGGTGCATTAGAAACATGAGTGGTGGGTCCAGTGAGGAGCCTGCAGCAGCACTGGACTGCTTCCCTTGTTTTGTGCACACTGCTTGCGGGCTCTCTAAGCCTCCCTGGAATGACATTGGTGTGAACACTACTCTGTTCTGCTCTGAACCATAAACAACACTTTGAAATTAACCTAAAATCTGCCTCTTTCCTCTGTTTATAGAGTGCTTTAGCCATGCTGTTTCCTTCAAACTTTGTTTCTTTATTTTAGTAATCTGTTATTTGAAGAAACAACTTCTGAATGTAACCATGTTTCACTATCCAGTCTCTCATGTTCAGTAGGGTTTTCCGTTGCAAAAGTAAAAGATTGTAGGATCCTAGTAGGATCCATAGCAGCCATAAAACCCAAGGGGTAATTGTTTTCATAAAGCCACACTCATGCTAAGAAAATGTAAGGACACGAGAGATTTCCAATATGATCTCTTTGATAGACTAAGATGTGACGTGTCCAAAGTCTAAACAGTATTTTTTGGACACGGTGATTTCCTGCTAAGGATAGCAGCCTGTTTCCCCTCCATGTACACGTGACTGTGCTGGCATATCCAGCATTCTGCAGAGACTGAACCTGCTGTTAAGGGATTTATTCCAGGATGGAAGAGAAGAACAAAGCTTCCAAGGATACAGCCTACCTGAGGATCTTCTGAGTGTGTTGGTACCAAGGGTAAGAATCATTACATCCAAATTCAATACCCAGCATTGCCACTGGACCTGGAATTTCTGTGAACAGATGGAAGATCCCCCATGCATGGGAGTAACACCATCTGAGCGTGTCTCAGAAAGGTGGAATAGGGTGGGAAACTATAAAATGTTTGACTATCAGAATGTCAGAGCTCAGTAATATACAGACTACCATTTCTGCATCTGAAAGGAATACAAATGATTACTACTATTGCTGAGCTCTCACTGCTCTTCCTTCTCAGGCAGATATCTGGCTTTAGAGAAATGGTAGTTTAACTAAAAACAAAGGAAAAATTAGGGAACTGGGAAAAAAGAGTGATATGACAAGACAAGAAAAAATATTAAGCAAAATGTAGCAACTTTAGCAAAATCATCACAGCACCTTAGTAGCTAAGTGTGAGAGAATAAGAAAAACCACAATGGATTGAGTTTGGTTTTTTTTTTATTTCCTTACACCTACATATGTATTTGTGAGTGTGTAATCTGAGTACAAAGGAAGGAGAAAAATTCCCCTTCTCAGCTGGCACCCTTTTATATCCCCTTTGCCAGGGTCTCGATGACTCCACAGTTTTAGGAGCAAAAAATAGCTAGAGCAGAGTCTGAATGCAATGCAGTGATAGGTAGAATGTATCAAGGTAGTTAGTGACACATATAGATCATGTGCGGTAAGAGTCCAGAGAAAAAAAGACAGAAGAAAAATAGGATACCAAAACAGGTAGAAACTGGTAAAAAGTGGAAATAAATGAGGCCCAAGGAGTAATTTCCAGTAAAAAATTAAAGAAAACTGCGATCTTGTTGTCTACAATTTACAAACAAAGAAGGTGAAAGACCTTGGATAAATTATTCATTATCCACCAAGCTTTAATTAGAACACACCCACACTTGTGTGCAAGGGTTGAGAGAAGCTTTCTTAGCTAATAAAAGCAGTTTTGATCTGCATCCTAAAATGCTGTAGTGGATTGCCTCAAGACTTGTCTCAAACTGAAGCTTTCTTACGATTTTTATCTCAGCAAACAGTGTGAGGGTATCCCCATGTGTCAAAAAATGTGCAAATGAGAAGTGTTTCCCTAACAAAAAAATATGGCATTACGATACGTAGATCGTATTGCTAATTGCACCTATGTATTTCTTGACGACTGATTATGACATAAAAATAATTTTCTTGATCTACACCTTAAAAAATAATTTAAAATCACACTTAAAGACTGCAGTTCTTCAGAGCTTGCCAGAAGAGTTGGATGGCTTGCAATGCATTCAGATAGCACTGATTCTGTATAAGAGCATAAAATCCATCTGTCCATAGACTCTATAAGACAAATTTATCATTCAAGTCCAGCATTTTGAAGATCATGTTCAAAAAACCAGTGTTAGATTAACTGGTAGTCCTATCTGGCATCAGAGTTACAACAGAGTTAAAACAGACACTGAGTCAAACAATTACCGTGAGATTTGGTCCTCTATCCTGTCGATGCCTGGTCTTTCTTTTTTTTTTTTTTTGCAGAGTGAGGATGTCTTTGAGACCATGAATCTGATATTTCTCACTATTAGACCTGCATATGGACAACCACATGCACAAATATTCAAAAAATAGGTGTTAAGCAGTTGTATTTACCTGATTAGTATAGGCAAGCAGAGTAGTTGCAATCAGACTCTTACTTGCTCTCAAAAACATGGCCTAAATTCTTGTAGAAAAAAACCAACAACAAAAAATTGATTCTAGATGAAAAATGGGATTAGGAGACTTAAACATCTGTCACGCTCCTGTCACGATCAGGAGTATGGATATGCTGGATACTCATGAATAATCATGGCTTAACCAAATCATAGTGTGTGTCACAGCCCAATTTCTGTCACGGTGGGAGGTGCAGGGGCTCTGACCCAGGTTGGAGCACGACAGAGAGGTGCTTGCTCGAGACCCAGGCTTGAACCTCACCCGTTCATACAGAGGTGAGAACTACACCTCTGGTGGGGGAGCTACACAAAGCCAAAGGTGGCTGGGCCTGATTGTGGCAATGTCATTCTTGTGCTTTAAATGTCTTAGTTTGTAAGCTCAAAAGACCACTTGAGCTTGACCAGTTTCATACTCCGCTCAAGTCATCAGGATGCAGGTGAAAAGAAAGGATTTATGGCATTAGTACAGGAAATATCAATGACAAGCCTCCTACAGGAGTGACATGACACTTTGAGAAGCTTTGGAAAGGGACTTTCAGCCTGTGACTTGTGTTTTCAGGATTTAAATAATTTTAAAATAAAATTAAAGTATTGTTTTACCAAAGATTACCAAGGACAAAGATTTCAGGGATGAGAATCTCTGCACCTACAGAGCTGAATATGGTGAGGGGAGGCTGTGCCATGGTACCAGAAGA
Source organism: Pachycephala philippinensis (assembly GCA_013397055.1). NCBI lineage: Eukaryota > Metazoa > Chordata > Aves > Passeriformes > Pachycephala > Pachycephala philippinensis. Next base: position 82,233 of record VWZT01013260.1, read on the forward strand.
GTTAGAGAAATAGAAATTCTCCATGTAAGCAGGGGAGAGCAGCTCCACGGTTCCATTTTCCCTCAGATCCAATTGTGTGCATTTAGACTTTGCATTAAGAATTATCTATATACTTGCTTTTCCTCAAGAATGAGAATGATCCTCAAAATCTCTAGCCTAAGGCTCTGCCTCCTTTGTTATGCAAGTGAGCTACCCCCGCCTTTTACTGTATAAGCCACAAAAAGATGAAGATATATACTTTTTTTCTTTCATTGCATACCCATATGTTTGTATAGTGATTACCTTTGAGGCTAACAGATGCTCTTATTTTAGGATTCTTAAACAGAAACCCAAAATCATCTTGTATCTGCGTTTTTCTGATACAGACAGATGTGAAAGGGTTTTTTTTAAGTTGCTGATGGAGAAAGTTATTCTCTGCTTGCCTTCTATATTATCATTTTCTGAATAATTGATTCCCTTCTGGGTAACAGAAGCAGAGCTTTTTCCTCTACCTGCTGATCACTTCTGAAGCAAGATGCAAGATCTGATGGACCAAAACTCCTTTTAGGTCTGTATGACAAGGCATGATCCCTTCTATTATTTAATTCATAGTAACAAATAACAGCCCCTCAGGCACAACATTTATTGCAATAAACCAATGTTTTATTTTGCCTTGTGGAGGAAGAGCAGAAACCACCTAAGAAGAAAAACCTGAGACATTGATAGAAGATTGTGAAAGATATGCATAATTTAAGGATTACAGTAATTGACATGCCTCCTATTCTTAGATTTCTTTCAAGTCAGGGGTGTGTTTAGTGGATTTGGCTCTTAAATGATAATACGTGTGAATTAGCTATTCATTCCAGTATCTAGATCTTTGCAAATCATAACACATCTATGGAAAGCAATCTTCTTTCATTTTCTAATTGCTGAGCCCCAGGGACTGGGGTTTTTTTTGCTTCTGGAGATTACACCGGCAGATTTTAAATGGTGGTTTCAGTCTGCCTACCCAACAGCAAAATTACAGCTGAAATTTCAGAATAGAATTTGAAAATATTTTCTTCTTGGCTTGTATTCTCCTAGTTCTGCATTCCTGGACACGAATATCCCTTCATAGGAGCACAGAAGCCAAGATCTCTGCCCCAAGAAAAAGAAAATTGAATCCAAATATAGAGGATAAGAACAAAAAGATCGAGTGAAGAGATGGTGGCAGATAACGCTGAGTGAAGTCTAACTGGAAGGAAGACATCAGAAAGAGTTTTGAAAGCAAGGAAGGAATTACCTTAATGAAGGAGTGGCTGATCCAAGTGCAAAGTGCTGCTTGAGAGTACATAGGACTCAAGGAGAGGAGGAAAGACCGAGAGAGCAGTAGGCAAGCATTAGGTGAGGGCCATGCCTTATGCCCATTAACAGAGGTTTGCTTGTGTAATTTACACCAATAAAAAGCATGGGATGGAAAAAATAATGTTTTCTTCATGAATACATCTGTTCAGCAAGTGATGAACAAGCAGTTTTATACATATGTACATATACACACACTTGTATCTACAGAACCTTTCTCTCGAAGAAAGAAGATGACAAAGACAACATGCAAACCTACTAGAGAGCTTAAGATATTTCTTGCCAAGACCTGGCCAAAATTATGCCAGAGGGCAGTAGAGAGGAGCAGAGACAGTGAGGAGACAGACTTTGCACTACCTGAAAGACCTTTCCTTCCATGCAGAAATGTAGGCAAATAATAAGGCTGCCTTGAAAAGACAGGGAATTTATTCAAATTCAACATATATTAAAAAAAGGGACTCATGCATGGGGTGAAGTACACGGTCCTCAGAGGGGCAATAGAGAAAAGGAAGTAAGGTATGAAGCCTGTGATCCAAACCCTCATACATATCAAGTTCAAACTGTCATGAGATGAGTATGGGCTCTGATGATTTAATTTATGCTGAAAAAATATTCTGATTTTGAACAGTGAACAGTTTCAGGTTAAAAAAAAAAAGAGAGAGAGATGTATACCTTGAAAGAAGGCCATTAGCTCTTCCGTTTGAAGAATGTATGATGGCTTCAGCCCACTGGTGTTTACAAGACAAGTGTGCTAATTTTCATACTGAGTCTGGTGCTTTGCTTAACTTTTTGGTATGCCCTAATTGCTCATAATTATCCCTGTCCTTACAAAATTCATGTTTTTCAAGTCTCCTCCTCCATCACCTTCTTTTCAGTGAAAATAATGTAAATTACTTCACTTAGCTTCTGCTGATAACTAGAATAGTGCTATTTATTTGAACAACAAAACCTCACCATTTACTAACAAATAATACTGGCTAACATGGCAGCCAGCTATCTTGTTGGATAACGGATAGCATAGATTTGTATTGCACTTTTATCTACCATTACTGATCGAGAACTGCAGCAGTCAGAACAGCTCAGCAATTAAGAGTATTGTAGAATTAGAAATCAGACTTAATGTTTTGGACTAGACACTATAGTGACCTAAATTCAAGAGCTAATCCCTGTCTCAAGTAGTTTGTACTATAGATTATACCATGACAGAGATTGTGAAATGGGAGATTATGACTCACCTTCATGAAGCCACTTCTCTTCACAAATTACTCTTTTTGGAATGCTGTCATCAAATAAGAGCATTATTTATTTATACAGCTCCCAAAAGTATGTTAAACATTTGATGGCAGAAACAGGCAGGATGCAGAAAAAAGGCATTTTTTAGTCTGACAGAATCAAGACTTTGCACATGAACTGCTAATTTTCCTTTTTGTGTATGCGTTTCTTACGGGTTTTTTGTGCATTTCTTATAGCACAGAACACTGTGTCTTATCTCTTTGCAAGGAAGATTGGCAGGTACAGCCTGATACTGTTTTAAAGGCACAGAGTATGATACATCATGTCAATTCAAACATATTAACAACTTCTTCCAGAGTGTTTTATTTGAGAGACATTCAACTCTACAGTATTCTCTTTAATGCAAGTAAAAAGCTAAGAAATTATGTTCATAGATCTTGTCCTGTAAACCTGTCTACCAAAGCTTTTTTTTTCTGTCAGACCATTAAGGCATTACCTTGACGTGAATTTATTCGCCTATTCGTAAATAAAAATGGAGCAATAGATATATTTCATTTTGAAATTTTATCACATGGTTCTATAATCAATTTGGCTCAACTGCTCTATGATTCCATTTGTTCCTATTAATGTAGAAGCATGTCAGAGCTTACAGAAAGTTAATCACTGACACTAAGACATAGATGTTACACAGTGCAGTGCATCATTTCCCTGTTTGTGCTGAATGTGAATTAGTGTGCTAGGAAAAACTTGAATAATGCCTCAGATCCCTCATACCTTCAAGCACAGGTGTACAGCAGTTGGAGTTGAACTTAAATGCATGAAATCATTTGTATGTGTTATCATTTGTATGATTTTGACCCATTGATCCTTTACAAGCTCCAAAGACAGAAAAACCAGATGGGTAGGGATGCTGGATGGGACTTGCCAGAGTGTGGAGGCACGTGTAGATTTTTCCTCAAGACCCTGAGCCCCCTCCTGGCAAGTCCTTGTAGAAGTGCCTGTACTCATGGCACAGTCTTAACAGGGATGAGATTTTCCAACTCCCTTCTAACATCACGTGTCTTCACCTTGGTGTCTTTATTTAAGCCTCAACATCCAGATTCTAGAGACGGCTTAGGAAAACTGTGGACAGCAGAGGCTAAAACTCTGTTCCAAAAATCCATGCAAATGCTGCTGAACTGTGGGGATGCCTGACTTGCCTACATCCACCCCTGGCAGTGCTTGTGGTCCTACTTCCAGAGGTGCCCAGGCAGTGCGAGCTGGAGCTCTGGCTCTGCATCAGCTAGCAGGCTCACAGGCAGCCAAAATCTCCCAGGCCTGACCTACCTTGTCCATGTACACAGATACATAACAACAAGGCTGAGCTAGAGCTGTAGCTCTCCTCCCTCTTTTGCATGCAGCCTAAATAACCCAAAGATTTCACTTCTTGGCCCATAGGGGTTCAAATTCCCATCTTTTATGGTGCCAGGCTTCTGGCTGGGCTGAGTGGTTTGTTCAGCCTTTCTCTATGCCACCAGGCAGCACAACAGAGACAGCTCCCACGGTGGTCATGGATTTTCCATTGAATTAAAGTATGGATGTGACCAGTACCCACAGCCCAAACACAAAACTCCTCCCTTCCTGTTGAGCATCATCCCACCAGGTGACAGCTCCTGGTTTCCCCATAAACTTGTAGGTTCTGTCTGCTCTTGTGGTGGTCATGAAGTTGCTCTCCAAGAGAAAGGCAATGAAACCTCTTTCTTATGTGGAAAAAGGCCCAAAATTCATGGCTGTTCAGAGGGAATGTTTAAACCGAGCAGACCATTAAACAAAAGATAAACACCTTCACTGTGCTTTAATTAAAAGGGGAAGGGGGGAAAAAAGCAAAAGGGAAAGAAAAACGCAATCTTTACGGTTTCCCTAAAAAGCATTAATTATAAGGATATAGTCTATGGAGAAGATATCAGGCTCAGAGTGCCGAGTGGGTGGCAGTGCATGACACAGCTCTGAGACAGCACTTCAGAAGTGACATCCCTGTATTCAGCAGGATTGCTTGGAGGAGGGGAGAACAGGCAACACCCCTAACCTAGAGTGGACCCTGCTCCTAAGATTATGGTGTAAGTGAGCAAGAAAGGAAAGAAAGGGAGAGGGTTTCATCCCTGGGACATGGGGCCAAGAGCAGCTCTGGAGTTTAGAGCCTGCATGAGAAGAAGAGAGGAGGCTCCTCAGCATTTTGGGACAGGGGTTTGCCTTTTGGACTTCCTCCCGTGTGCAGAGAAGGTTCTGTATAAACACTGCACTCTTTCCAGTGCAGACTTTTGCCAGATTCCTCTGCTAAAGGCTGGCAAAATCTAGGACTGCAACTCCCAGCAGTCTCTGTGTTACTTTTTCCCCCTCTGGCAGCTGGAGGAAAAGGAGAGGTTAAAGCACTCTGCTCGAGGAGCTGCCACCTCCAATCCTTACCAGCATATCTAGATTCAAAAAGGGAATTTCCTCCCCCTGCTGCAACTTTTCCCATGCCTGCCCCCCCAAACCACTATTTCTTCTCTGACTCTGTCATTAAAAATAAGTTATTACTGAAATTAAGGATATTTGTCCACAGAAGTTCACTCCATTCTGTCATGGTTTAACCCCAGCCCCATACTAGCTACTATGGAGAAAATTAACTCCATCCCAGCCAAACTCAGTACACTTCCTTAAAGGGCAGGACCAGCTCAGAGCAGGGGGAATGCGACGGATTTTTTTTTAAATCTTGTCTGCAGAGAGAAAAAAGATCTGACATCCCCAGAGTAGCATCTTTTGATGTGTAAGTATTGAATGTACTGAAACAATATGCAGGTGATGTGAGGGAATCACGAACTTTTGTTAGTCACGAACTTGGAGATCTCTGGCAGCGAAAAGCAGCAACTCAAACATGCCCTATTTATTCTTGACAGCTGTTAGCAGTTGCAAAGTCACAGAAAATGTTGAAGTCATAGAAGAGGTAATGAAGGCACAAAGACCTAATATGATTTCCTTCGAGGCTGCTTATGAAGCCAGCACTGTCCCATTTGATAGAGAGCAGCAGATGTTTACTGTATCTTGTTGGTACACACAGATGTGGTTCTGCTTATCAGGTACACTTAAAATCTAGAAGGACCTGGTGCTCTCCACAGGGACTTAGTGTGAAATATTTGCAAGTCCTTCATTGCTGATTTGTAGACATATATTCAAAATGTATGAGAGTAGAGTTATAATGATATGGCTGAAAAGAACAAAATCATGGCAACTATTTAATGCTGAATTAAAGTAGAGGCTTAGCAAATATCTTTATTTGCCTAACAGAAAAGTTGCTCTTCTCTACCTACTGGAAGGTGTCATGTCTTTGCTAGATACCAGATCTCACCAATCTGTCTCCAATAATCGTAACTTCAATCACTGTCACTAAAAGATGAGAGATGACATCTCTCCCAGTAAAAATATGACACTGGTTAACAGTGTAAGAGCCCATATTACTAAAAATTAATTATTTTACAAAATATATTACGAGGTATCACAATCTGCAGTGGTCAGCACCGAAGTGTCCTCTTGGTTTGAACTTGGTTTGAGTTCTGCCACATTTCAGGATTCCCCACATTGCCGTGGCCCTGGGGACCCTCAGCTGTCCTCAGGGGGATGCCTGTGCCAAGAGCTGGGGGCTGCCTAGGGCTTTCCTGCTCCCAAGCCAGGCTGGTGAGACAGGTCCTACCTGTGAGGTCCTGGCCTGCTGCCCCTGGGAAGCTCCCACGGTGCTGGACCCCAGGGAGCACCCAGCCCCCATAGTGCCCTGGCAATTACTGCATATCCACGATGAAATTTTATTGTTCTATCTGGTTTTATAAACTATAAAAAATAATTACACCTGACAACATAAATAAGCTCGGAGTGTTTTCCAAGGCATTATCCTGACCTTATATGTGTGTGTGTGTATGTGTTTGCTTGCTGAATTTTCTGCATTACAGTGATTACAAAAAATTTGCAGTAGGTTTTGGCTACTTGTGCTAATTAGCCTGTTTCTAGAAAATCCATTATAATAAAAAAAGGATGCATAAAGGCAATCTGGCTTTATCCTAACAAAGTGCCCAGAATTGAAGGAATTGAAGCAATGGTTGCCTCAGGATGCTGAGGCTCAGCAATGCTGATATGGCTGGTGCCAAGAGAGGCTGGGGAGCTGGGGATTTGCTCTTCTCTCCTTGCCCCAGAACCTGCTAAGCCCAGGGTTCTCCTAACCACCCCACTAGTAAATGAAATGTTCTGCTGTCTTGGAAGTCAAATGGGAAACAGAGCATCTTTATGCCACTGCATAAAGCACCAATAAAGGTGTGGAAAGAGGCAAGAAGGCGGACTAGCTCACCCGAAGGTTTTGGCAGAGAAAGGTCTGTAACATTCCCACAACAAAGAATGTTTGTTTGTTTAGTTACTGTTTCTCATAACACAGATCATATGATAATAAGGGGCAATTAATAAAATGACCAGATAACAAGTTACCCCAATGAGGGGTATTGAGGCTATGAGCATATGAGGATACTGTGGAGATCTCCATGTGAGGATATTGTGGAAACCTAAAGTGCAAACGATTTCAAAAGGGAATTGGATAAATTGAAATAGGGCCAGGGACAGCTGAGAAAGATAATGTTCCAAAGACAACCTCTGGCAAAGGAAGACCCTGAGCTCTGCACTGCCAGAAGCTGGAAGAGCTCAGCACAGGAAGGATCCTACTCTGATCCTCACACTCTTTCCATCAGTGCTGGGAACAAGTAGATGTAATGAGTGATCTTTATAGGCTGCAGCAATCCAAACACAAAATATCAATTCCACACAAATAACAAGTCCACTTACTATTAAAAATAGCAGTGAGAATGTGAACAATGTCTTTCTTCTCTCCAAGCTCTGGAGGGAAACTTCCTTGCAGAAGATGCTGCAGGAAGCTTCACGTAAAGGCAAGCACTGTGACAGCCAGGTGACAGATATAAGCAAAGCCTCTGAAATCCAGTGACCTTGGGAGTAATGCTGAAGATTTTCAGACCCTCCTCTGTGACATATGCTTCCTTTATCACCAAAGAACTCTTTCTTTACCTTTTGTGTGTGAATTTTCATAGGAATTGTAAGCTGTTTCTTAGACAGATGGAAAGCCTGAGTCAGTCCTTTCATTTTCTTTAACAGCAAAATGGGATTTGTTGGGTTTTTCAGGAAGAGGGAGGAATAATTTTGATAGCTCCTCCATTAGATCTTCTGTATTGCTGACGAAAAGGTTCAGAATCACACAGTAAAAGATCAGCAAAACTACCCATTCTAAGCCAAGAAGTGCATCTCTGGCTCTAATTCTGAGGACAGTTGTTTAGAATTTTTTTATTGCATTACAGAAATCTGCATAATCCCATATACAAATACAGTTTATAAATAGACATGTTGGGGTGAGTGTCTTTACTCCTCATTTGTCCAGGGCATATGGACTAGTGTGATGATAAACGCAGTACATGCACATTCAGGATCTCTGGTTAGGCTAAATGTTTGCCTGATTCAGCATAGCATGCTTTAATAATGTAATTCAATTTTTCCTCATTTTTAATGTTATTTCAGCCCGTTAACATAATTTGGTGAGCTATTATAGTTGTTACAGCTGCTAGTTTTGCCCTTAATACTGATTTCACTTATGACCTCAGTCAGAACTAGATTTCAAGTTTGAGATGATGTAAGTGAATAAGGATTATTAGATTTATTCATATGGCAATTTAAATAAGAAACTGCCTGGCTTAGAATAAATGGTAAATGAAAAATGCATGTGATTTATAGACCTGTCCACTTTAAAGATTTATACACAGAGTGGGATGATTAAGTAAGAGACAGACCTGATTACATGAAATATGTAATTTTTGTAATGCAATATTGGAAGCAAGCTGCTAAACAGCAGCAGCATAACAATGATTGCCCCAACAGCTTTTATTACAATATTACTGTACAGCTGGTATGCAGTCATGTAAACACAAGCAGCAGGCTTATGACCATTTCTTTTCCTTGACAACTGGTAGATGCTGTTATGCTCCCATGAAAAGCATCTTCCCCTCTCAGGGATTGCAGTACCATCTCCTGGAAGCAGGCTGTGGGACTGGAGTTGCCTCCAGGCTTTGTCTATCCCTCCCATTTAAGAGCACCATTTTCCTGCTTTCCTACAAATGTGTGTTCAAGCACTCCCAAGGCTGCATGCCAAGATTACTGACCTTGTATTAAACTCTTTTGTATCAGAAATAGGTAGAGATTTCTGAGACTTGGCAGAAGCAAAAACGCCTCTCCCCCAGAACCTGAGAAGGTCCAGATGCATCATCACAGAAACAACAGGATCAGCAAAAATCTTCTCATTTTTCTACTACATAATGGAAAGAGAAAGCTCTTCTTTTGCTCTCCATCAAGCTTGAAAAGCAAAACATTAAATGTATTTCCTTTCATGGGTTTTAAGGCTGAAAGAAGCTGTTGTAATTATTAAGCCTTTCTACCACAACACAACTCAAGCCATGGACCTCCATTCAGCAATTCCAGCTGTCTTCCCCTTTAGCTGAGAACTTGGTGAAGCTCTCAGTCTCACCACTGCTGCAGTAAAAGGCCTTCATGAATAACACCAGTGAGGTGTGAGCATTGCTACAACCTGTTGTGCCTCCTAAGGCACTATCTTTGCATGTAAGAATAAAAGAGCAATACTACCTGTGATTATCGTGGCATTTTTGTGTGTATGCATATTTTCTCCATGTGGAGAATTGAAGACTTCATGGGAAAAATGGATACATTCTGTAGAGAGATATTAGGCTATCCCGTTCTATATGAATTAAGACACTTTGTAGGAGAAAGCTTAATAAGTTTGTTTCAAACCAGGGGGTCTTCCATAACATAATTTGCAGAGAGCGAATTGACCCAGAAAATTTAAATCTAAATCCCAATCTGATTTGTATAAAGTAATTTAATTTCCTCCCTAGTAGTTATATGGATTTTATCAATTATACCAATTAAATTGTCAAGCAGATTTATTGACCAGTCATCTACAAGACACTTTCTTTGATGTACTATTCTGGTGTCATCAACTGGTCATGAACATCTAGCCTTAGTATTTTGGTGTCATTATGTGCAGCTGAATACTCAAAAGAGAAGGTTCTATTAAATGAGTGTTGTGAACCAAATACTGAAATGAGGATGGAAAGCTCCTTGTTTTGAATTGCAGACACAGAATTACAGGTAATAGCAAATGCAATCCACTTAGATGCTTAGCCATCCTACATGGAAACCACACATTTGATTTCTGACCTCTGAGTTGCACCTCAGCTGGAGATCTCCATGCTAATAGCTATTATCTAAATGTAATAATTCCTGCAAAAATACATATCCAGTAAATTTCAAATATATAAACTGAGGCATAAAATTAAAGCTTGGTTTTGAACTTGACAACTCGTGCTTTTCAGTATGTTGCATTTTCTGTATTGCCCAAGTTCTAGACTAGGGGCAAATCTTTGTTCCTATCCATCCTGAAAAATGTTGTTATTAAAATAAATTTTACTTTGTCAGAACAGATTACTAGAATCAGACGTCTTGCCTCCATTGAGTGAGTCACAGTGCAATGTCTTTGTGACCTTTTCCTAGTTTTTTTCTACAAGTTTGCCCAATGAGAACACCACTAGAAAAAGAGTCAAGAAGTTACAGATCTTTGTAGTCAAGGAAAAAACAAAATTTGTAGTTGATAATCAAGGGAGGTTGCCGTGGAGCATATTCAAAAGTCTAAAGACAAAAGTAAATGCAAATAATGAACCTGACACCCTCTGGAGTGCTTTGGTGCCTATTTGGTCATAAGACTTGGCACACAGACTCCCCTCCAACTAGGGGTTCAGAGAATATATACCATAGTCTGTAGCATGCTTGGTCTCCTAGAATGTTCTTCTAGAACTAAGGGGTTTTTAGAAACTAGACACCCAGCATGAGTAAGAGAAGGCCGACTTGCCTACCGTCAATAAAACTAAATCCTGCGGTGCTCGTTGCTGAGAACCACAAATCTGGGAGTTGGTGTTATGTCCTATTATAACTAAACTTAAGATTTTACTTTTCAATGATGGCATGGGAAGTCCAAATTTTGGTTCATGTCACTGCTTGAACTCTAGTCTTAAAATATTTGGAGAAGTTTGCAAAAATCAATAAATAGTGTGAGATGGCAAACAGAGCTGATAGGTGGAAAATGAATATTTTTTTGAAAGAAAATAACTTGTTGAAGCATTGAAGAGCTGCTAAGACTATTCCAGAAACACGTGGCTACATGCCTAATCTCAGGATTTTTTTTGTTAAGCCTGACTGTGAATGCATACTTTAGCCAATAGCTCTGTATCACTCCAGTGAATGATGTCATGAAAGATATTTCATTATGAACATAAAAGAAAAATAACAGCTATGTCAGTGCCAAGCTCAGCTGTGAGGAGTAACCTTCAGGGCAGCACTCCAGGGAAGGATCTTCACACACCTTAGGGAGGTATGCTAGATGTCCTCCCCATGAAAAAGTGGGACTGGCCTCTTACAGAACGAAGTGTTTGACTGTCAGTCATATGCACTATTAGATTATGTGTTGCCATGTTTGCTCAGCAAAATATGCTTTGTTGCTGGAAAGGTGTTATGAGCTCTTTGGTTTCTTCTGCTTAACACTTCTCTCACTTCTGTATCAGGGCCTGCACAGCCTTGCTGATCCCAGCCTCAGTCAGGAAGCACCTGGCTTTCATATCCTCTAAGAACCGCAGACCCTCTTTGCCCGACCTTATCAGTGATCAGCAGTCCCTCCTTGCTCAAGCCATCACTGATAAGCTGGAAATGTGACAAAGTTCAAGCTGCTGTATCCCCGCTTAGGCAGAGCACCTTGCTACAGAATCTTAGGGAAAATTATTTTCTGCTACAGCAATTGAATAGTTTGGGTTTGATTTCTGGTCTCCAGTGCTTAACCTAGCTGTAATTACCCAGGACTGTGATTTAAGGAGACAGTATCTCATTCTTTATTATTATTTTAAATAATACATAAAAATGTTTAACTTAAAATGTACATACTGGTATCATCTGAGCGACTCAAGGGGCAGGTATGGCACAGAAGAAAGAATGATTATTAAATGAACTCATTCATCAGGCAGGTCCATATCTGACACCAGGGGGGAGGAAAGCAAGGTCAGGAGCAAGGTCCTTGTAAGACCCTACTCCAGAAAAAGACTGATGGATCCCATTTGGTCCTGAACAAAGCAATGGGAAGGATACGAGTCGGCAGCAATTCCCATTTCCTTCTGGGAGCTCCTTTTTGGCCACTAACATTGGTGGTGCTGCTTTGTGAGCTGTGCAGCCAGCAGCACCTCGGTGGGTTACCCAGCAGGTGGCTGTACTCCCTGCACCAGCTCACAGGCCCATGAGGGACAGTTTCTTTTTTCATTGTGTTCTGTGAAGAGCTGTGCCATGAGTGAATTTAAAAATTTCCCTACCAAGTCACCAAATAAAAGCTCTGTGTTGGAAATGATGTCAAGTTTTCACTAATGTTTCCTTTCTTTAAAGTGTTTAAAGAAGGCAAAGGATTTTTAGAGTGCTTGAGAAAGTGGTGGTTCTAATTTGATTATGGGATTTAAAGTCAATTTTGTATTTAGGGTAAATATTAATTCTATTTACTCTATTAATTTCATTTATTCTATTCTGTTAATTCTGTGCATTCAATACACACCAAGACAGAAGAGAATGGTTCAGCCAACATGGAATTTGCACATAAATGCAGGTAGCAGTCTCCACACTAGCAGAAGTCATCACTAGCAGAACTCATCACTAGCAGAACCTGTGTTCTTTGTTGGTTCTTCAAATACTATTGTTATTGCTACTGTTATCTTCCCTGTTAGCATTTTAGTAACAGCAACCATATTAAGGGATTTAAAATAATTATAAGATGCAGGACCCCAGCAGATAAAAGAGATTTCAGCTTTTTATTTAGGCGTGCATAACTGGTGCCTTCCAACACGTTCCTCAGTGGGAGATTTGGTGCAAAAGATGTTTTGCAAAAGATTTTCAATCTGGCAATAATGAATCATTTTGTGTAAGTCATCCCAACTGTAAAGGATGCCATGGGAGAACACAAGCAGGTGCCTGACAGAGACCTATACTGATGCTGAAAATGTAAATAAAAAAAAAACAAACACACACACACACAAAATCAGGGTGGAGGGGAAAAAAAAAACAACATAAAAAAGAGATGCTACTCAAATAGTGCCCAGGTAAACACAGTGCCAGCAATGCTTCTGTTTGCAATCAGCTTCCAAGAGAAAAGGTATCATGAGACACATCCAACTTCAACCTGCATTTGGTCTAACCAAGGTGAAGATGCAGCTGTTACAAAGGTGGAAGCTGTTGTAGTAACACAGATAATATGACACTTTCTACCTTTTTCACCCTTTCTCTGAAAGCATCTCCAAGCCAAACAGGCTGTATACAGTGCATTATTGACACAAAGCAATCCAGTAGGAGAGAATCATAGAATTATACATATTTAAGAAATCAAAAATGAAAAGACAGCAGAAAGAGATTTAGGAATCTTTAAATGTTTTGAAGATGCAGTTACAAAATATGTAAGCACCAATGGGCACTAAAGTGAGTTTCAAAAATTGCTCAGGCAAATATCAATAGCATAAAGGCAGCTTGACTAAGAAAACTCAGAGCTGAAATATTTTCTTCCAGGCATAACGAAGTATTTTCTGACAGGTGTGAGAATCTCTAAATCTTCCTAAATCATAAGAATCAATCTTTTGACCTGCTGTAGGCCTCAGCTAAAGAGAAACTCCCATATTCCTGTTGAAATCTCCAGTCTGAGGTAAACTCCAAAAATCGCTAAGTCTTTTAAGACGGAGGCAAATTGTAGAGCTGCTTCTCTGAACTCTTTATGTTCCAGCAAATCCTCATGAGTCAAAACATGTTCAGCATTTAGCCATGAACTCCATTGCTGTCTGGATGCTATCTTTCCAAATGCTGTGGCTGCAAAATACAATGCAATCTCCCTTTTCACCTTGCACTATCTTTCCTTTCTATCCTAGGTTAACACAGTCCCAGTGACAAATTGTTCCTTGCATACAACTGCATCAACAAGGAAAAAGAAACCAAATACAAAAACATCTTGAAAGCACAAAGTGTTCTGTCTCTACTGTTTTTCTCGACTTGGGTAGTTAGTGGCCAAAGGTAGAACAGTCCTTCAGGCTGTCAAGAGTATTAAGGCATTGACTGCCTCCAAAAAGTTAGGACCTCCTATCACACCATATATCCTTGGATTCCACAGATGCCACTACTATGGAAGTGACAGCTTCAGCTGAAGATGAAATGGAAATGTAGTTCTTTCTACTGACAAGTGCTAACCAAGTTTAGTATGTGATGACTTTTGTCCTCTTCCCAAAGAAAGCCAACACATTCCTGCCACACACATCAAATTATTTTATTTTCTGCATTTCAGTATATTTTGTTCTGTTTGAGATTGTTTAAAGGATTTCTTTCTTGGATTTTTTTTATTCCATCTTCTTTTCCTTAGCTTTCAACTAGTGTCCCTACTGGGTTTTTTGTTGTTTTCTTTTGGCTTTCGGTGTTTGGTTCTTTTTTTTATATGGAAGGATCAATCACTTCTCACTTATCACTCTCTCCAGGAAGAAGTCAAGTGTTCCTCAGGTTACAACCAGCCTTGTACTCCAAATATGTTTCTGTACATGTGTGCTGTCTTCTCCTCTGGCCCATGCCGTTGTGACAGTGTTGGTAGGAGGAATTCCTGCTGAGCTGTGGCCTCAGCTGGTCCCCAACTACTGTCTGAAGAAGGAAAAAAGCATTAAGGCACAGATCTAGAAAAAGCCCTTAGGTGTTTTACGCACATCTATACAGGGCTGCCACCAACTGTTCATGTATTGAGATCAATTGATGCAACAAAAAGATGCCATAGAGGAACAAAGAGTGAATTTCCAAGAGCTCAGGCTACTGGGACAGGAAAAATGGCCTCCCTTGTGGCAGATGGAGAGGGAGCTGGATCATATCCAGACACACCTTAAAAACGGCAATGTTGGATGTTGGATGTTTGCTATGATTTGAACTGTATGTCAACGAGGGAAAATGATACCTCCCATGGTTTTAAAAGAAACTGACATTTACTTTATATTCTCCAGATGGTATAGAGATAAAACACTAAGTAGGTGGATGGTATGGGTCAAAAGAGAAAACCGGGAGCCATCCCTTCCTGTGGGAGACTGCTGTGCATGGGCAGAGTGCCAGCAACTGGGGGGCAGCTTGGGTAAGTGTTTGGAGAAAGAGAGTTGGCAGCTTGAATCTAGGGGATGGGTTGTGAAAAGAAAGTGAGTTTCAGCTTCATACCACTTCTTGTCACACACTTAACTAGTTAAATCTGTGAATGAGTGGCTCAATGTCCAGGGCACAAAGCTTTTTATTTTTTTTTACTTTTTACTTTTTACTTTTTACTTTTTACTTTTTACTTTTAACTCTTTCAATATCTGGAACATAAGGTCTTTCTGTATTGAGGCATTACTGACCTCCCACCCCTGAGGACAAATAGGTAGATAGATAGATAGATAGATAGATAGATAGATAGATAGATAGATAGATAGATAGATAGATTTAGATCTGTATCTGCTTATATGCCTTGCAAGGAGGTATAAAGAGAGACAAGACATGAAAGCATGTGTGCTTTACAGACCTGCTTAGGAGGACTTCTTGAGCCACCCTCCCATGATCTGTGTCCAGCTCTATAAGCCAAGGCCTCAGCAGCACTAATGCAGCTATTTCAGAGCCCTTCTGAAGGATTTGGAGTAAGAGCTTAGCAAGATACATGATCCAGCCTGGTATTTATACAGTGATTTCACTGGCATTGTATCTGCATCTGACATAAAGGAGAGCTGGTTTGAGTGTGTGGAAGTGATAAAAATGTGATGTGCAGAAAATGTGTTCCAGGTACCTGCTCAGCTTGTGCCTTTTGACTCAGAAATTGCCAGACCTGGCCACTGCAGATTCATTGGCTTTTTCTTCCTTACTGCCTATACAAACAGCTGCAATGATTTTTTTTTTTTTTTTTTTTTTT
>VWZT01013260.1:101865-137041 GCA_013397055.1 Pachycephala philippinensis
GGCCCGGGCACACGCCGGGCCCCAGCGCCGCTGTCACCTGCCAGGCAGGGCTGTAAGGCCAGGACGGACGGTTCTGCTTGGCATTTCCTCCGGCACCGCCTCTGTTTCCTTCATGTGGGCGCACAGGCTTCTCGAGAATATCAGGCAGCTGCGGAAATGCAGCTTCTCCGCAGTGTATCACATAGTGCACCCCTCACCTGGGCGCAGGGCACGTGTGTGTCGTAGTCCGGTAGCTACACTTGTCAGGAACATTTCTTACATGTAGACGGCCTTACTGTGCCAGGGCTGTCCTCCGGGCTCCTTTATGTGCCCTCCGTTATCAGCGCGGCAGTCTGGAGGCTCCCGTGAGGCGGGAAGCGCCCAGCGGTGCTGAGCAGTTCCCTGGTTATTCGCGCCTCATGCAGCCCGTGCTGCGCCTCTGTCTCCTTGCGCCCGCTCCGGCCTCGTCCTGCACACAGCTCAAGAGTTGTGCACAGCTCTAGCTCCAAGATTAGCCAAGCCGCTCAGCTGCGGGGCCGGCTTTTCTCAGTTAAATTGCTGCTGGGAATAGAGTTTCATTGTTTCCTGCGTAGTTTATGATCTGGGACTTCTGTGGTGCACTTCGTGGATACAAAAGATACAGGAATGCCAGGATGGTGGGCATGTGACTGATGTTCAGTACATTTTGAAATATCGAGTTGAACTACCAACATTTTTCAAGTTGGTTTTGAACCATTGTGAATAGCTGGTTCTTATTATGAATTAGTGGACCAACATCAACTGGTAATTGTTCAATTTGTCATGCACGGTAGATTTTATTCTTCTTTTTAAATTTTTTTTTTTCCTTTTTCCTGATTTCCCCATGTGTTAACTTGGTTATTTTTGTAAAGTAGTTGCAAAACTAGTTTCAACACCCTGACTGTAAGGGATGACTCTTTTATGTGGAGAGAAGATGATTCATTTCTTTGCTAAATGTAGGTCTGGGCCTCTCTCTTAAGCACAATGCATTTAAGTGAAATAATGATTGGAGCAAGATAAGGCATTGTTCAGTTCTTGAAATAAAATATAAAGGGACATCTCTGTGGAAACCCCCATGTCTGTTCCACCAGACTTCTTTTGAAGAGCATGGCAGGTCCAAAACATGAAACACAGATCAAAAAGTAGATCTTTCTTTTAAAGGTGACCTTTGGTAGGTTTGACTGAGTCTACTTATGCTGTCAAAATGTTATTGTAATAGGATAATGGATTCCAGAGTGGTTCAGCTGATTTATGACGTTTAATTTGCCTTTTGTAAAAATAGATTTGAGTTATTTTTAGCATTTCTCTTATTGACACTAGATCAGGATGAGAAGTCTATGTAAACAGATGAAAGTATTTGGTTTTTTCCTGCTTGGTATTGTGTGTCATCGTGAAAAGTTTGCAGCTGGATTTATCCATCCCTGGATTCGTTTTATTCGTTGGACTCCAGTCCTTGCTGAGAACATTGCTGGCAACACAATGCAAGCTGTTGGTCCTCATCCTTTGAGATGTGGTACTTAAAACTACTCTTGAAGACAACTGCAGATGAAAAAGAAAATTAATTCAGTGGCCAAAGCATGCTGTTGGAGCATGCTAAACTGCGGGGGTTTGCCTATTTTTTTGTCCTGTGCTAAGATGAGGTGCAGTGTTAGAACAGCCTGAGCACTTTGGTTTTGACAAGGAGTAACGTGAACAGGTGGGTTCCTACACTCAGCTTGCTGCCCCCTTGTATTCACTATATTCCCAGCAAACTATTTCATGCAGTTTGTTCCTGTGATCAAACATTGGCTTGCTCATGAAATGTAGACCCCACAATATTTTATTGCCTTAGTAATAAAAATAACTAAATGTATTTCCTCTGAAATACACCCTTTAATGGAGAAAATAATCATATTATCCTGATGTCTTGCTACTCATTTTCTTAGATGGATGTGTGTAACAGGACCAGGGATAAAGGTGTTTATACCACTGCAGAAACTACATTTAAAAAAGGGTTTTGCTCCAAGTCCTGCACTATCCGTGCTGCCCTGTCCATAGTGCCCTGTCCTGCATCCCCTACAGCAGGGCAAAGCAGGCTGTTGGTAGATGTGCCCTATGGCTTAGGGCATTGCTTTAATGCCTCTGCACTGTTCTGATCTGGGTCAGCTACAGAATCAAAGCTTGTAGATTTTGTTCTCATGGATGTTTAAGACCGAGGTTAAGGTACCAGGATTCCTCCTGAGAACCACGAGTTTAGAGGAAAAGAAACAAAAAAGCAATGAACATTTGCTTTGGATAACTGGAAAAACGTGCATCAGTTCATGCAAGGAAATGGATTAATGTCTGTAGTAATGAAAGGTGTTGATTCAGGCCCTACCTCTTTGCAGAACATCTGAAACCAAGAGTTCAGGCTCCTGTGGGCATGTTTGCTAAGGAAACAGATAAAAAACCCTAAGAGTGAACCAGGTCTTTTCTTTGGGGTGATTATTTCTCATGCTACTTTTTTTTTTCCCAGATCCAACAGTGTTTGTGCTGCACCTAGTCTTTCTCTTCACAGGTTGCTGAAGAAAGAGATTGCAGTCCTGGTTGGTTTTCTTTGGGTTTTTTTTTAAGAAAGTATTTATAATGGGAGCACCACTTACTCCTTAATATTCAGCACCTCTTTGAATGCTGACATCCCCCTATTGAAAACAGGGTGCCTAACTTTTTTTGTCCTACTCAAACCTACTCACACAAGTAAGTCACATTGAGTAGGCCACATTGAATTACTCACACAGGTAAAGTTGGGCATATCTGCATATTTTTCCCCAATGCGCTTGTAAATTATTGTTGGATTGCTCAAGGAAATAGCTTATTTTAAGGAAAACTAAAATTGCAATTTTGTGAAATTTAGAGGCACTGTGTGGCTGTGTACATTTTGAAGTTTTAAGCACAGAAAAAGCCAAAAAAAAAAAGGGGGGGGAGAAAAAAAATTGNGGGGGGAAGACACGTAGCTGACACTGGGTATAGGTCTTACATTGATGGGGACAGGAGAGAAGCCATTCTGCAGGCATGTAACTTGGGTTACATTCCATGCCCCACTCTGCCAACTGCATTTTCCTTAGGCTTCTCAGTGTAACACTGCCTCAGCAGCACTTCTGAAAGCTCTTACACTGAGCCCTAAGTCCATATGAAAAATGAATGAGACACATTTTCCAAAGCACCTTAAAAACTGTGTGTGAGGAAATGGGAGCCTCAGTGCTGGAAGATGTGGCATCAGTCCTAGGTGCATGGTAATAGTATTCCCAAACAGAGAAAGTCTCAAGAAGCCTGTTAGACAATAGTGTCTGAGCTGAAGGTCTTGCAAGGGTTCAGAACTGCTCTGCTTGATTCCGTGATTTCCTTTTCCCTTTCTTTTTTGTGTATCAATATTTCTAATGTGTGCAAGTATATGTTTATGTATGTATGTAGACATTTGAAGAAAGGGAGTTTAAAAACTCAGTGGGTTAGTTATCTTTTACAGAATATACATTGGAAAATATTTCAATTAGCAAGAATGGACTGTGTAGCTCCTCAGCTTTTTCTCTGTGTTAGTCTTACAGTAAAAATGTTCTTTCCAAATCACGTGAACCCCAGGCACTGATGCTGCCCATGCCAGCAGAAGAGGCAGTGCCTGAATGAGGGCAGGAGTTGCTGTGCTGGGTCATTGCACTGCATGTGAAACAAGCTCCAGCTCGGGGTGGGACAGAGAAGGAAGGTTCTGCTCCCACACAAGTCAAGTAGGTTTGTTATATCGGAATGTATTGCATTCTTTCAACAGATCTTTGAGGCCCTTCCCAAGAGCTGAATTCCTGCACTCGATTAAACAACACCTGCTCTAATTAATAATTGACAGCATAACATTGCTGTTGTTTATGAATTACAGAATTTAAGGAAGAAGATGCACAGTGGATAATTTGTATTGTTTGTACTGTTGTCTCTATGTTACTGTTTAGAAAGGGCAGTTTGAGTCAGGTTATGTAAAACCTCATACAAGCACAGTTTTTTGAAAACCGTCAGAGGCAGAGTTTTATGGTATTAAAGCACTGGAAGGGGGGAATCCTCCCAGACTTTGAGCACTGTTTGAAGCCTTTATATTGAGTGAGAATAATTTGAGTTATGGATTTTTATTTTTTTTTCTTCATGAGTGTCAAAGTTTGGTAAAGTGAAAGTTAAGTAGGAACCAGGTAGGCTTCTCTCTGAAGGTTTTTCTCCGAAGGCTTTTCTCTAGTCCATTTGAGAACTTCCCACTGAAGCTGTGTGCTTAACTTACATAACATATTTCAAATTACTCTTTTTTTTCTTTTGAATTCATTGAGCAGTAGGATATGGCAATATTGCTGTGGAGGGACAAATGCAAATAGATAAATGGGCTGGGCCCCTGTTTGTGGATGGCCCTTACCTGTTGGCCAGAACTCACCTATGTAGTAAGGAGGTGGGGGAAAGACCTCATGGTGTTCCAGAAAGAGATGGGATAAGAAAAGAACCTCAAACTTAGTCTTGAAAGGGTTTGAAAAAGCCAAGTCAAAGGAGTATTCAGGGAGGGTGTTAGAGGAAGTTAGAGTTGTGGTTTAGGGCTGACTAACACCAGCATTTTCCTACTCTCTGGAGAGTGGCCAAAGTATTCCCAGTGCAGGGGGTGCATGAAAAGTGCATGTGAGAGTAGATGATGGGAATATCAGGCATAAAGAAGGAAGAATTAGAGTGTGGTAAATGGGAAAATAGAAGAGGAATTCCATACAGTGTCAGGGGGAAGGTGAAGATACTCAAATCCTAGAGGAGCTAAAGTGTCAGACTGGCTTTTAGCAGTGCTCCCTATTCAGTGCTGTGAGTTTGCAGGCATTTGGTGTTGCAAAGAAGCTGTTAGCTTGGGAAAGCTGGGAGTTGGATACCTGAGAAAGTATGTTTGCCTGGGAGGACTCAAAAGGAAGACATCTGGAACTGAATTGTGGACAGTTTTATCTGAAAGGGTGGTCCCTGGGTAATTTTATGTTTATTGAGTAGTGACTACATCATACCAGTGAGGATATGCAACCAATCTATGGTAAAGGTAGAGCAGGAAGGGAGGGAGGGGTCTTACAGACCCCCAATGTCAAGTAGTTCACTGACCGCAAAAGAAAGAATCTTGGGGCACCAGAGGCATAGAAAGAGGCTTTGTGTTTGGGGTTTTTTTTTGTTTGTTTGTTTTTGGGTTTTTTTGTTTTTGTTTGGTTTGGTTTAGTTTGGTTTTTTTTGTTTGTTTGTGGTTTTTTGTTTTTTGGGTTTTTTTGGGGGGTGGCACACATATTGGGTTTGGTTTGGTTTTTTTTACTGTGCTCCATCTGAAAGAGTGACTGAATAAATTTAATTACCTTCATCACGTTTACTGTCAGGGATGTTGCATACTTTACTGGTACCGAAATTGGCTAGAAAACAAACTTTCTAACGCAATTTGAAGTATTAGACAGCCCGTATTCTTTATTCTCGGTGTGCTGAACACACCCAGAGGATATCTCCTCTAATTGGGCGTGTGTGAAACTTTACAACAAGGTATTTATTCCATCATGACCATAGATATCATTACAGTGTAGTTCCTAGCTAATACAGAAACATCACTTTTCCTAGAACTAATTTGCATGCATCTGGCTCTTACTGGAAGCACTTTTATGGTCCTAGAGGGTTGTCTGAAGGGGTCTCTGGTGGTTGTACTCACTGAGTGCCCCCGATGTGACAGAGGAACCTTGCCTTGAACTTGTCTTAGGGCATGCGCTGTTGCTTCTTGTTACATGGCTTTGCCACAAAAGCCACTATATTCCTCACTATCTGTTTATCCACTGCTTCCAGCTACATTTAGCATCCTGTGTGTCTACTTTTGCATTCTTTTATCTGTTTTGCTGCTTAGTCTTTAAGCTCTATTTAGCAACTTCAAGGGAACTGAAAATTTCTTTTCTCTGTGTTGTCTGTCATTACAATGAAATCAGTTTCTGGTGGAAAACATCTGCACAGGACCAAATGGCTAGAGTGCACCTGTTTGGTGTATATGTTAGAAGGGGTTTTAAAAGCTCATTTTGAAGAGGATATTGAGCTGTTTTCAGCATGAAAACGGATGTTTTAATTGAAATCAGTGACAACACTATTGGTGTCTGTGTCTTCAACTTGTACCTGTCTCTGCCTCCATCTGGGGAGTAGGTTGGTGTTAATTTTGTGTTGGAACAGAGTGCACAGAGTATGTGTTTTGTAATAGCTGACACAGCTGGCCCATGCTATCTAAAGCCCTGAAATGCATGTGGCTAGAGAGGTGCTACCATCTCACTGCAGCATATGGGAGGGCTCTCACAGGGACTGGGTGGTTGCAGCCCAGATGGCATTATTAGGATTTAGAGTAGATACATCATAAATGTTTGACAAGGTGCCCCATTTGGAGTCACATCTATGAACCATTTGATTTACTCAGTAGCATTGCTTAGCTAGCATGGTTTATTGTCATTTTTAAGCCTAGCCATATATAACATAAAAGTTACTTTGATAATTGGTGTTTCTATCCACCATTCCACCCTCCACACGTCCTAAACCCTGGCTGCATTTCAAAAAATAAAGTACTCTTCTGTTCTGGTGTTCTCAGGATATTTTCGGGCTCATTATGACTATAGAGAAACAGCAAGGAATTTTTTTTTCTTTTTTTCCTTATCTCTTAAGTAGATATCAGTTTGTAAGATTATTACCACATATTTAAAGTACACAGGCAAAGAGCAAGACCACTAAACATAGAGCTGAATGATATCAGCTATGCATCATTGTATTTAATTATTAATTGTATTTAATCCTACCAAGTAGTAAAGTGAAACTACTGGTTATGTTACTAGGAGCTGTTTTGCTTAACTTCTGCTGGTATTGTGCAAACTTTAAGGATCTTCCCAACAAAAACCATTCTATGATTCTATTCTGGAAATGCTACTTAATTATTCAAAATGTGGCAAAGAGCTCCAGGCCTGTGCAGTTAGCAGAGAAGTGCAGTTAGTATCGGTGAAGGGACAAAAATTTGTAGAAAACCATCTCAAAGGTTAATGACATCAATGGAGCAGTTTAAAACTTAAATACTAAAATAAAGAGAGCATAATGTGGAGTGATTAGAAAATAGCGCATGAACAAGATACATGAGTAATCAGCACCAAAAAAATGTTCTTTTGGAAATAATTGTGGTCATGTACCTTTGCTCCAGCACTGGGATATTTTTAGAGATAACTCTGAGTCTGACTGTGGTGAAACAGCTTTCCAGGGACAGGTACCCCCTGCCTCTCAGTGCTGTGTTCTGTGCACCCAGGCAAACCACCCTGTCTGGTCTCCTCTCTTCCAGCAAGACCTTTCTGTTACTGCAGAGCTAGTTCAAGTATTTCTGTGCACTTGTAGCCCTGGGTTGTGTAGGTTTAAACTCAGGTTTAGTCCTGAGTTCCAACCACACGCAGATCAACAGCTGCAAACAGCTTGATTATGCTTTCAGTGATCCCTTCAGAGGGATCTTCTTCACCCATCCAATAGCCCGCAGTGGACCTGTTTGTATTTTGGTGTCATTACAGGTTCTGCTCCCTATACTTTCTTCTAAGGAGAGCAAATAAGACATGGGTGTAGGAAGCAAGGGGAGGAGATACGTGGAGGGATAGTTTGATATACAGTACACCAAGTTCATGCTGAGGTCAATACTCTGATTTACTTAATTGGAAACTGAAGGCTTTATTTTTAACATGGAGTAAGAAAATCTGGAAACCTGCCAGAGCAGGCAGCATGCTTCCAATTACGTGTAGGTCCAGCCACCCACAAAACCATACTTTCTCTCGATTCCACATTGATTCTTGGCCCTCCTTAAGTAACAGATTTGACATAAGCTACTATTTTTCATATTCCAAAGACTGACAAACTGAAGCTTATAGCTGACCTTAGGGAAAGGGCAGGTGTATGGTTAGAGGTAAGGCGCTCCACTTACAAGGCTGGTGAATAATTTTGTAAATCAGACTCTGTCTCAGACTGTGTTCTTTAATGCAACTGAAACCAGTAAGTGGCAGAAGCAAGATGAGCATTTCAGATACATGGGATTTTTTTTTTAATTATTGTTTTATGGAGAAATTTAGTGTAACTCTCTGGCTTTGTGCTTGCACAGAAGTCCTTCCAAATGCAAATCGAAGGGTGCCCTAAGGTAGGGTTGCAGTTTACCATTTGGAAACAGCCTGTTCTTAGAGGCATGAACTTCCACACCCTCCAGTGGTAGAAGTGGAAAGGCTGCTGCAGTAGATGGGTTTGGTGGTATCATTAAGTGTTCTACAATCAGCAGAAATCAAGTATTTCTCTCTATACAGAGACAACCACATGCTGTCCCAATTTCTTGGGCTCATAGTGGTATTATTATAACTCAATTATTGTTTCTTCTGTTACCCTTGTTGCAAAATAAGGAGGGGAAGGACAGAAACACTGAGTGTGGCAGCACAGTGCTGAGTAAATAGTATCTACACCTAATTCCTCTTGTCATTAGATTAATATCCAGACTCTGTAATAAAGCTTTTGTCATTAGATGTACATCCAGTCTGTAAAATTAAGGTATCTTTAAGGAAATGCCTATTCAAAAACACAGTATAGCTGTTTCTTGGGGAGACACCCCTCCTATTGTCCCCATAGCAGTAGTCCAGCAGTCAATCCTGAGTAGTCCAGCAGTCAATCCCAAGTGATACTGCAGGCATGGAAGGAAGCATTCTGCTGTTGAGCTGTGCTGTTCAGCCATTCTTCATCACTGAAGAAGACTAACAAGCTGGTGCAAAGTATAATGTCAAAACATAACATTTATCAGCATAATCCAGAGGATTTTTGTGAAAAGCCAAAACAGAGAAACGAAGGCGAAAAGGTTCAGGTTGATTTCCATGTAGAGGGTTTCACTGAAATGATCCCATAGGTGAAAACTGGTGATGTGAAATATCTTACATGTGCTGGATCTATACCACCACTGTTGTGAAAAGCTGCCTACAGGGCCAGGATCCTTCAGAAACTGCTCTGGTAGTGGTGGAAACAGGTTTTTTCAAAGGATGGATAACTTATTGCAGTAATAATCGCTGTGAGCAACCATGAGTATGTTTTAATATCATCTGCCAGAGGAGCAAATGGTTTTAGTAAGACTAATCTTCAGAGCCACACTGTGCAGCATTATTAAGGTCACTCAGAAGAGCTGACACATTCCCTTTGGTAAGCTACAGGGAATGGCCATAACTGCAAATGTGAGACCCTGCTTCCCTCCCTTCCACACTGGCATCTCTGCTCCATTCACACCAGAAGGAGCTCTTTGCAAGGATCAGAGGGAGATTCTGACCTCCATTCTGTGCTTAAGCCAAAGAGTCCCTTAGGCAAAATGATTCGTGATCCTGGAGTGCAGTTGGTGCTCTCAGCCTGGAACCTAAGGGTACCAAGACACCATCTATGGCTGAGTAGAGAAAACAGTTAAGACATATTTTTTTCTTAAAAGATGCATAAAAATGAATGCAGACTCCAGATAAATTCCAAAATTTGTAGTTGGAAATATTCCCCTTCTCCTCAACAGTCAACAGTTTTATATAGTAGTAAGAAAAGACCTGAAAATTCAGTTATCTTTGACATCCTGGAGAAATTAAATCCACAACAGCTTTCACAAATTTCTATGAGCTTCAGGAGCATTTAGTTCCCTTTCAGAAAGGAGATGTCCCATCAGGGACATTCGAAATTCAGTTCTCCTCACAGTGGTTTGAGGAAAGACCATCTCCATTGTAGACTTTAGAAGACCAGCATCATCTGCAGTCAGATTTCCACTGTAAGCAAGTTGAACTGTGAGGATTTTGAATGATCTGTAGGACACACCATGGGCTCTTACCAAAGTTACACAGATCTTTCCTTTTCCCTGGAAATTTTAAAAGGAACAATCAAGTTGTGACTCATATACCTTCTGTATTCAAACCCAGTGCTTGCAGTTGGTTTTTTGAGGAATCACATTATAGATACCACGTTTTTAACTATTTCCTGCATTTGCCTCTTCTGCAGCCAGTAGAGTAATGAATTTGCTGTGTTATCCAGGAGCTGAATGCTCTGCCACAGCAGCAGCTTTCCAGGCCACTTGGCTCCAGAGGAGCTGCTTAAGGTCTTTAATAGCAGTTTTCTTTGACTTCTTATTCACTTTTGATGATCATGAATTTTATTAATTAGAATGATCAACAGGTCACAATAATTGGACAAGTATTAGGTTGTTTCTCTGTAAAATTAAAGACTAGCCCTGATCTTGCAAGCACGTGAGTATGGGACTAACTTCATTCCTGTGATCTGCTCCATTGGACTCATTTAAGTGTTTGCGGATAGCTACTTACCATGTTCTCGGTGTCTTGTATACTAAATTCCCTCTCCTCCTGTTTAACTACATAGAGAAAACTGTTGGTTAGGAGGTTTGTTTTGTTGCTATTGTTGTTTTGTATGTGTGTATGTATGTTTTTAGGCAAGTAAATTTTGTTTTCTCATATTTGGCAATAAAAAAATCATCTGGTCATTTCTAACAGCAGCTGACAAAGAAGACATAATGTGTTGGAATATCATTTCTAATGACTAGAAACTATGTTAGGCATCATTGAAGGAAACACTTTACTCTTACATTAGAGTGACAGATGAGTGCCCTGTAGATCTATTTGTTTTTACAAATGGCTGTTTATAAAGCTCAAGTTCTCTTCCAATCTTGAAAAGAAAGTACAGAAAAATTGAAAGCCAACAAACAAGACTTGTTTAAAATAAAATTAGTTTTCATATTTTAAATATTTAAATAGCATGTACAAAATTGAAAATAATACTCATTTATTTAATGTTATATTTAATTTTACTCCAGAGTCCTGTTTTTAAACTTTTTACATTTACTTTTTAATGTGTTTTGTATGAAGGAACAATTTAAATACTTTTACATGTTTTGATGACTGTTACAACTGCAGGTTTTATATAGTTTATAGTTTCTTAACAAATGTAAAGTAAATTGCTTGCTGAGAATTTTAGAACTGCACACTATCTCATTATGTTTGCTGCTGTTGAAAACTTGGCTTTTCTGCTCCTGCCATAACATTTTGCTGGGGATATAGGGAATTAATGCAGTGTGGCCACTTGGTTTTCTGTCTGCCCTTCCACTGAGTTTACATTTTAATAACACAGACTTGCCCTGTAAAAGCTGAAATATCAAAGTTTTTTTTAAATATAAATATGCACTTTTAAAAAATATAAATTAGCACTGATTCCTTCTTATTTTAGCAATACTCCAGCCCTATATAATAAACAATTAAGAAGTCTGATGATACGACTATAGATAAAATAAAACCTGAAAATTGCTTCTGAGGCCCCTATATGTGAACATTTCATAACTGGAGATTAAAAAACTCCATCATTTGGATAAGTGAGAATGGGTAGTGTCTACATGAAAGTAATGGGAAAGAGTTGCTATTACAATACAGGTAAGCAAGGGATATTGCTAACTGGCCATGTATAATTGCCTATTTTAATATTCCGTCATTGAGTATCTATCTGGCTTGGATATGTTGTTGTGAAATGACCTCAAAAGACACCAATAGTCCAAACTTCTCATGAAATCACATCACGGTTCTTTGTCTGGTTTAGAAGAATTTGTTTCCAGTATCCATTTCTACTGCAGACGGATTCAGTGCCTGGGCACCGAAATAGGAGGTGGTGGCTGCCCCCCTGAACTGACACTGGTCTCATTCTGCCCCCAAAGTCTACACACTCAGTTCATCCACATGACCTGTTCAGTGCATATTTTATTTGGAATGCTATCACTGTAGAAAAAAAAGGTGCATTTTAAAGATTAATTTTGACAGCATGTTGTGTAATAGAACTGTTTTATTTGTGTCTTCAGGATGTTGACCTGAAAGCATGTCAGGGAGCTTTGGATGACTGCTGTCCACATCGAGGAGAGGATCAGCTGGAACTGCAAGAGGAAGAGAAGAAAGACATAAATCAAGTAAATGATGAAAAAAAGGGAAGAAGGGAAAACTGAAGAGGAAGTGAGGGAGGATATAGAACTCATCATTAAGATAAATAGTAGTAAAAAGAAATGGAGTGAAAGGTTTTGAAAGGAATAACTTATTTCCTCTTTTTATTTGAAGTGTTCCTTGCCAGGGCAGGAAAGGAACAGTCACTTCAGACAATACTTTGTGAATGATGCCCTTGTACACCTTTTTTAAAATTGCCTCCTTCCCTCAATCTGCCACTATTTTTTGTGTAGTTGAAATATTCTCAAGTTTACAGAAAACACTTGCACCTAACCATTTTTCAATTTGGGTTTCTTTTGTCCATTGTGAAGGTGTTGTGCTTGTGGGCAAGGATATTTTTGCCTACAAACACTAGAGACATGGATGCTAAATTATACTGCTCTCACCATTTATGTAAAGCTTGATGCTCAAATGTAGAATTACATTTGGGACACTGGACTGTTCAGTTTTGTTCTTTCTGAGAGCTACAGTGAAAAGGGCACTCAATTTCCTTGAGACCTTGTGGGAGCTGAGAACGTCTGATCCAAGTGTCTTGCCAGCCTCTCGGTTTGCCACTCCCCTGAGAGCTTGGCTTTGAAAAAATACCTGATTTTTCCACACTGGTGAGGAAGTACAGCTTCAGAGGAAAGCCCAGTTCTGCTGTTGTGGGCAGAGTAGGAATGCTCAGGCCATGGAGCTGTTCTGCTCGTTCTAGCAATGTGTCATCTCCCATCAGGATGAAGACTCGATGATGGGGTCAGCAGCAATATTGAACTGTGCTGTTTCCTCCCAGACTTTGATTTTTACCTCCTTTTACGTAAAATAACTGTGCTTTACAACGCATTTCTCTTTCTTTTGTCACAGAGCAACTGCAACCATGTAGATTCCCTTGTCTCCTTGGAGGGCTATTTACAGCTTCTGTCATCGCAGGTGGAAAACATGCTAGAGGTAAATGAGAAAATACAGGTATTGCCAGTAGACTGGAATACAGTCAGCAATTACTGGGTAATGACTTACTCTGTTTTATCAAATAACCACAGCCTTCCCCACCCACTCAAATATATTAGCAAGTCAATGTAGTAAAACTTACCTGAAGATGCTGAAGATGCTACTGTCCACCTTTTACAGCAGCTCTTATTGGCTGTACTTGAGAAATTTCCCCCAGCAACTCATCTGCTGTAAGAGCTGTGTCTTTATTGTGATCTGGTGTTCAAAGTTGGATGGTGCCACTGGACAACTCAGTTCAACTAGTAGTTGCCTTTCTGAAATGTAATGCCAGTTTGTATTTATGCAGCAGTGTTTCTCTAGAGCAATACTGATTTATTATACAGTAGCAGCTATTGGGCATTTGTGGTGAAAGATTACAGTTGTCATAAATATTGGGTCAAGTTCTTACAAGGTTACTACCCTCAAGAAGAACAGATCCATCTTCACTGCAAATCAGGTCAGTCAGCATTAGCAGTAAACCCATTTAGTGGTTTGGTTTCTTGGGTTTTTTTTAAATCTTGTGGCACTCTGATACTGTATTTTACTTTCTGTGTTCCCGTCTTCACAAAATACAGTTGTTACCTTAATTGAAGCCTCCCTCTTTTCCCACAGCTCATAGCTGCAACCATTGACCAGGAAGCTACTCCCTACATTCCTTTTCTGCAATGCTTCAAGAGCATCTTACATACACTTCCCCTCATAGGATCTTCTTCCGGGGTCATTAGTGTTTTCCATATAACTTCATGCTTATCTAGTTTTGGGAATCCGTAGGTTGGGACCTTCTAGCCCATAAATTAGCCTCCTCTTCTGCTCAGCTCTGGAAATGGATTGTACACTAACAAGATGTAGAAGTTGATCAGTTTAATTTTCTCCGTTCTTCTCATAATTTGAAAGGAATTACAAAACACAGTTGCGTATTTTATTTAACATTATTAATGCACTGCCATCTTGTGACAATCTATCTGTTGAATATGGATTGATTGTTTCTTCCAAGTACCAAGTCTTCACAGTGAGTGGGATTTTTTTAATAGCTGACCTGCTAAGAATCATTCTTTTTAAGAGATTAGTTGAAAATAGCATCTCTATCTCACAGACTGCAGGTGGTCTAGTACAAGGCAACTCCCTAGGAGAAATAAGGCAAGACCTTCTTCTGTTACCTGAGCTCCCAGTAAGTGTAATAGAGAACTTAAGATATTCTGGTCCTTAGGTACATCCTTCCTTCCCTGTGGAAAGTGCTTTTTGCATAGTCTGTTCACTGAATGCAATCAGAAAGTCCTTTCCTCAGACACAGTGAGGACACTTAACTATGGAGGAATCCTATATACTTCTTACCTGATGTATTTACATTCTCAAGTACTTTGTATCCATCTATTTCATGACTACTCTGCTTGTCAGCAAGCACCCGACATAACCTTGGACAGTGGCTTTGTGCTTCTAAGACCCAGCATCTATAACTCAAGTCCACGAAAGGTGGGCCTTAGTGCAACTGCAGCATTACCCGTCCAGTTTATTGTTTGGACATCAGGGCTGAGGGATCATATATCAGCTTTGGCTTTGTAAAAAACCCGAGTAGTAATTTAAAGTCAAGACATCCACAAAAGATGTGATTTGGTGGGGGGGATGTTACCTCCAAACTGATTAGTAAAGGAGTTCAGCTGAGTTTTGGATGCAATAGACCTCAGTTAAGTGGACTAAACCAAATGTGGCACCTCACAGCCCCAAAAACTTCCTAAATTGTGAAATAAGCAGTGAGACTGTAACAGCACAGTCTTAATGTTCAGTCTTCCACCCTTCTTTTCATCACCACTGTCCTCACTGGTTAACTTCTGCAGATGAGCTATTTATCTTCTTTTAAAAGTTCATTTTCTTTAGCACTTTGAACCAGCTCACCTTTGAATCTATACCACTACCAGGGAAGGGTCATGACCCCTCCTCCTAGAAGGACCTTTTTCTTAAACCAGATCAGACATAACACAGAGGCCACAGTTTGTACACGTGGCAACAGTCCCATTTTTAGCTCTCAACCCTCATCAGTCCCACATTGTCCTTTGCAAGTCCTTCTCGCATTCCTTCAGTCACTTTTCTTCTGCACCCTTCCTGCTTCCTTTTGCCGTGTGCCAATACAGATTATGCTTTGTACAGATGGGAAACAAGCATTCCAAATAACTAAGAGGTGAACATACAAAAATTTGGCTTTAATAGAATCAAATAGTGAAATATTAAAAAACAAATTGATTGCGACTGCGTAGGTGAGGGATGTAGAAGCATTCATTTTACGAAAGATCCTATTTTCCCCCCCTTCATCTTTTAGGTGAACTTACTAGAAGATCTACAAGTTGCTACTTCTAGTAGAGGTCAAGACCCATCATCCTCACATCACAATATAAATTTGACCCCGACACTTCACAGCAGTTTGGGTCCTCCTGATGCCATGCTACTAAGAACAGACTACCCCACTCAATTAAATTCAAAACCAAGACACTTACAAGGGCAAGAGTTTTTTCCTCAATCAAGCTCTGATACTACAATTCCAGAATCACTGTTTCATGGGTCAAATTTGACAGGGCTGTTTTCAGCTGCTGACCTTAGAAATCCAACAGCCCATGATGATAATTTTGATGAAATTAAACTCATGTCTTTGGCTTTGGAGGAAGGCTTTAGTCCTATAGAAGTTTCTCAGATCTTTGAAGAGCCTGGCTCAGATTCGGGACTATCTTTGAATTCACATCACAGCACCACCTCTTACTCTTACTCAGTCTGCTGTGAAGACGCTGTTAAATCTGCTCCTTCACATGGCTTAGGAGCTCTTGGTGGCCACTGCCAAGGAAACACTAAACATAGCCATGTGGAATATCCAGGTGATGCAGAGTGTTCTACAGAAGCCACGCTTCAGCAGTTTCTTCATAATCACACTTACAGTCAGATGCCAAGTCAAGCAGCATCCACTCCAGAACGTCATCAACAGATGTGGATGAAGAAATCACACGAAGTAAAGGATAGGTGCCATAATTCTACTGCTACAAAGCGGAGCAGAGATGAATATCGTGCAAAAGCTCTGAGAATACCATTTTCAGTCGATGAAATTGTGAGCATGTCCGTCGACTCTTTCAACACCATGCTAGCAAAGAACCAGCTGACAGAAACTCAGGTATCACTTCTACGTGACATCAGACGAAGAGGAAAAAACAAGGTAGCTGCCCAAAAATGTCGTAAACGCAAACTGAATGCAATTCTTAACTTGGAAGAAGATGTGTGTAATCTCCAAACACAAAAGGAGAGCCTTAAAAAGGAGCACTCCCAGTGCAGTAAATCAATCAACCAGATAAAGCAAAAATTAAACAACTTGTACCATGACATTTTCAGTAGACTGAGGGATGACCAGGGCAGACCTGTTAACCCACGCCAATATGTCATTCATTGCAGTGGCAATGGTAATGTTTTCATAATACCCAAGCACTTGGCCAAATCTGAACAGAAACAAGATAACAGAAAAGAGCAGAAACAAAAATAAGGTGAGTGAAGATCACCTAAATCACCTTTATTTTGCCTGAAAGCATGATAAGAATACTTGTCTGAAGACTAAAGGTCAGTGATAACAGCGGTTCAAACCAAAACAACTGCACTTGAGGATAAACATCTATGTTCAAGGGTCTGCGAAACCCAACTGTTATCTGTTAGAAAGTCTATGAGCTGAGGCTTCGGGATGAGGAAATCTGTTTGGTTTTAGTTACAATTAAAGGAGCTAGACCATCAGTGTAGTGTAGCTTCACAGACCTGTGTTAAAACTGGAATGCAGTTACTGGTAATGGGGGCAGAGGGGAGAACATCAGTGAGGGGTAAGTCAACCTTAGATCAATGCTACACATGCAAGAAAAATGTTTTAGTCTTGCGTACTTGACTCTTCATACAGAAAATGAACTTATTTTATTCTCCAGCACTAAGAGAAAAATTATGGTTCTAGTGCATCTTGAACTTAAATTCACTGTGGATTTACATAGTCTCAAGAGATAACTGCATGCTTTGCATTTATTCAGAATGGCTCTGATTTTCCTAGTTTTCCTTTGAGAGCAGCCCGGGAGGGCACTGCATTTTTCCTCACTACTTTCATCATCGTAACTCCAAGCAAAGATAATCTACCACTTAATTTTACAACTCATACAGTCAATCTGCAAATAGATGCTGAAAAATAGTGTCTGATTCAATATTGTCTTACCTTCATCCTCTGCAACTGAATCATTCTCAACTTTCTTCCATGAAAATAACCAATGGTGAATGAGTTCCTGTTCTGTTTCCTAGTGACTGTGATGCATTTACTTGTGTACCTTCCCTTTTCCTCCCATTTTGATACCTTCCTCAAAAAGTACTTGAGTTTTTCTCTTTGGCTTTTTTAACTGGTATTTTTAAAGTGTCTTTAATGTTCCAGATTTAATTTTTTAAAATATATATTTTACCTAATCTTTAAATTAAATTGAACCAAATCGCTATTTATCTGTACCTGTAATTACGAGGTTACACTGATAGTGCTCCAAATGAAGTTTTTGGGTTTGACATTGATTTGTGCTATTAAAAAGGAGAAATTTTATTCACTCATGAACTTAAAACATCCTATCCTTTACTGTTTTACAGCCTGAAAAAGGACTGCACAAGAGATGGCCTAAAAGGCCTGTAATGAATGATAAGGAAGGAATGTTGAGGTATATTATTACGAAAATCACTACTAATATTAATGTCTAGATAACAACAAATACTTACTTGTTTTATAACTAAAACACATAAAACCAGTATTAAATTCTCATTGATCATGGCATGATGACAATGGAGTAAATTTACATTCAGGTATGTTAAAAAATCACTTGTACCAAACACGTAAGAACTACACATACAAGCAATACAAGCTTAAATGCCAAATTATACCTACTGAAGAAACAAACTGCCACTAGCATGTAAATCACATTGGCTGCTTGCACTTAGCTGTAAAACTGATACTATCAAGTGGCATTTTCTGAAAGGGGAGCACTAAGATAGTGTCAAGTGCACTGAATTATCAATAATGAAATCAGCCTGTTTGTTTGAACAATTTGCTCAGCATTTTCTATTAAAAGATTTCTTTAAATAAATGTATGCATGTGTTATCAGTTTCACCACAGCCTCAAATTGGTAAGTGTAAACTCATAGCAGAAAGTCTCATTACTGAAGCCATGCAATTTTTTTCTCTTGGTTAGGCATCAGTGGGAGACACATCTATCCTCATTGGTATTCACATGGGATTTGTCTACTAGCTAGATCATAAACTTCAACCAAAATATTCAATAGGTATCAGATACATATGAACTGTGAACTTTATTTCTAGTTGCGGGGGTAAAAAGAAGTATATATTCAAGTCAGTGTGATCATAATCAATTAAATGACATAATAAACATTTTTAAAGTCCATGCACTTACCCTTTGCAGAACCAGGTCTTTAAACCTACTTCACTGCCCATGTGCATAAATTCTGATAGATACTAGATTAGGCTCATAACTGAGAAATCCAGAAAACCAAGTATTTCTGCTTTAGGGCCTCACACAGGGAGAAATAAAAAGAATTAAGGCCTAAATTTTTGGTGCCCACTCTTCCAGTAGCAGTGGCAAGTGAGCTCTGTGGATTTTTGTAAGGCCAGCTGCTAATGGAGTACTGCATATACCCAGCTGGGAACAGCTACACGGTTAAATTCAGGCACATGCCAAAACTAAAGCATACCGCAGCCCTTTCAGAACACAATCCTAAGGGAAAGCAGCTTTTAAGACCTCAGCCCCAACCCCACTATGTGTAAATTTGAGGATTGTAAAGGATTATAAATTGTCCTCAGCTAATTCAACTGTCATTATTGTTCAGTAACTGTATTTCTTTAACGAGTTGATGTACTAACCTCAATTCCTCAAAACCCAATAAGCAACTCTACCCCTACAAAAACCTCTTAGCTGAAATACAAATTTTGGGTGGACTGCAGCAGTACTGGCGATACAATGAGTGTTACGTCTGGCTGTACATTTTTTTCAAACCATCAGCTACCTGCCTACAGGACAAAGCTGTAGGTAGAATTCAGACCAATGTCCTGTTTTTAGTTGGAGTCGACTGTCATTATGTTTCACCTAAAAGCACTTGAAGTGCTCTCCCTTTCTGCACCTGGCCTGTATTTAAAGAAAAATACCAAACACTAACAGACAGACAGACAAAAGGCAAACAAAAAATCCACAAACATTGCCTGGTGTTGGCTATACCTTACAGTTCTATGTCCTTAAATGATGTGTGCAATTGGGCTAGACAGCCTGAAGCTTTTAATACACTTCATGTACTGGCCTTAGCCCGTATTTGCAACCTCTATACAAAAATGGAGACACTGTAGAGTTTAGCTTTTCAGGTAAACAGGACTGATCAAAGAAAGTTGTTGCTGAACGGGTTGTCAAATGTGGGTAACGCCTGACTGAAGTGTGTCTTGGCATCATTATTGACAGATCAAGATTTTCACAAAATCAAAATCCCAAGTGTACAAACCAGGAACTTTATTGTGTGAAAAGACACAATATGGTAACAAACCTACTCTGGAGCCAGATGTGACAAAGCCATTATGGCTGTGTCCTGTCTTACTACTACGTTGAAACACAAGTCTCTGAAGTTAGAATCAAAACACTTTTTAAAAACTGAGCTAGGAAGCCACAAAGCTGATGATTGTACACATAGCTGTTGACAAAAGCAACAAAAAATAGAAATACCACCCGCAGGGGGAAGTGTTAATTAAAATACTGTTCCCATGGTAAAGCTATTTAAAGTTGTCCGTAACACCTCAATGGTGAACTGAATTTTGATGTTAAGTAAGAGGTTATCTGCAAAAGGTTAGGAAAGGTCAGATTAAGTATAGAGGAAAAACGCTGGGTGGTAGGGATATCGCCATGCACACGTATC
Source organism: Pachycephala philippinensis (assembly GCA_013397055.1). Lineage (NCBI taxonomy): Eukaryota > Metazoa > Chordata > Aves > Passeriformes > Pachycephala > Pachycephala philippinensis. Next base: position 121,785 of record VWZT01013260.1, read on the forward strand.
ACATTCCCATTACTGATGGCAGCAACATGCACTATGGAGCATTACCTGCTGGCTGCTCTTAGATCCACACCTGTTCTGGAGAAATATCCACCAGCAACAAATGCAAGCCACGTACTTTATTGAACTCCAACACCCATAGGATGTTTTTTGAAATATAAGGCTGAACAGTCCTGTAGACATCCTGTGAACAAGCCCTCCAGAACAGACACAGCACTGCTGAAACACTGAAGACACTTTGAACAACCAGTACAGCACTGCACTGAAGTGCAGCCTTAAATTCATGGTTTAGGTTTTATTCAATAGATTTGGCTTTTTACAACGCCAAATTTTACAAGATAAGGCTGTTCCTGCTCAAGAGCTTACAATCTAGTTTTAGATGGGGGAACCAGAACAAACTTCAATGACAAAGGACAAAGCAACTTCACAAGTATCAACTTTGTCCCTGAACACACACATTTGTTCATTCTCTGTGAGTCAGTACAGTTCTAACAAGGATCTTGAGGACAGAAGTGGCAGAGACCTATAAATGAGGCAACAGGACACTCGGCACCAGGGTGTAGTAAAAAACTGTTTATTAAGTAAACCAAATAGAGATGGCAGATGTAACCACGTGAAGTCTTATTACTGTAGTGTATCTCATGAAGTACTGCAACACCTGCTGCACAGCTACTAGAACTCCATGAAGTCCCTCAGCCACCCATTTTCATACAAGAATGCCTCAAAATGAAGCAAGGCGGGGGGGGAGGGGGAAGAGGAGGAGGAGTGCTGGTAACAGGAATTTTCTAGGACTGTCCCCCAGTCATCCTTTCTCATACAGTGAAGCAGTATGGGAGATCACACAAGCTAGTTTGTAACTAGGTCCCCAACCAATGTTGACCTAGTATGTTCATAGCACTCTGTCAGGCAACTCACACAGCTATTTATACACTGTTAATTCTACTGCTGATAAACAAACCAGTTTTTGCTCCATTAACTGGAGTAACTCCTGACAAAATTTTTTGTGCAACACAAACCACAGTAGCTGCAAGGCAAGAACACGACTGTTAAAAGGGACAGTACTTCTGGCGAAATGGATCATTATTACCCAGGCAAACCTTCCCATGTAACACTCCTATGCATTCCTAGATACACTGAATGGTATGGCTGAATAAACATGGATGAAGAGGAACAGCCATCTCAGGTGGAAAAGAAGTAACAGCACTACTATGGGGTTCACTTGCATCACACTCTGCTTCAAAAACAAGCTGAAACACTAAACCTACATGGAATGTACAGCCCCAGTATGTTCCCAGCAAATTATCCCCTACCAATGAGGTCAAGCTGCCGAAACAAACACAACTGACAACTGTTTGAAAATTCAGATCCATTTCTGGGGCTTGAGTTTTCTTCCCCAGAAGTGATACGATTTCATCACCTAGGTATCATGTACATTCGCCATCAAACTAAAAGAATACAGTCTTCTTTCCCACACATAACAAAGTTCAAGTCCTGTCCATTTTACAGTATGAAAAGCAATGGTTCGCATTTTCCTAAACGCTTTTCAGCACCTGCAGCACAACGGAAGTGAATAAAATTCAATTTTCATTGTAAATAACACGAAGTCTGAGTGGCCAGAACCCTATTACTGACCTCTTTTCACCATCACTTTAAAAATACAAGTCATACACTCTATTTTTGGGTGTTCTTTGGCTCACATACCAGTTATCAACAAGTTATGTTGTTTTTCCTTCTTCCCTCAGTTTGCTGCACAAAGTGTTTGCTGGGGGAAAGCTGCGTCTAGTACAGACAACCTGATCCTCAGCTGTTAGTACTTAGAAATACTATGTTACACTTACTTGGAAAACAAAGTCTGTTAGTGACAAAAACACAACTTGATATAAAGTAAGAATACATTGTCTACAAATTGATGACCAGTAATTGATCGCACAATACTGTTTTTATTTGAAGTTGCTAACTTCCAGTATCAGGCTGACTCAAAACTGTGACTTCTCTCACATTCATTGGTGAACATTGTGACTGTCACTTGTCTTAACTCTTAAGCCCACACTAAGACGAAAGTCATTAAAGTTCAACAGTAGAACATAAGGAAACTTAAATACACCATGTTTTCAAGACCTTAAATATCCAGTAAGTTCATTCTTGCACAGTGCTGTCCCCCTATACACTCCCTTCCCCCACTGCCAACTGATCAAAATGAGAACATCCTTTTTATGGAAAACATACTTAATTAAAGTAAATTTTAAACCTTGTTGCAGAACTACTGAAGTAGTATCTCAAAAAGAAAAATAATTACTGCCCTTTTAAGTGGTTTTGGCTTTTTAAGTGGTGTATGAATGTGGACTTGGCAACTGAAAAGAAAAAACTTCCATCAACTACATCTAAGTTACACGAAAGAAGGCAAATTCCTTATGATCTGGTCATTCTGTTGGAAAGAAGAAAGTAAAGCAGGTTTGTGCGTCTTCATTTTCTGCTTCCGTTGCAGCCCACCGGTTACCTATGCAAATACTTCAAAGTTTAACTTAAACAGAAAAGAAATTGTACGTGAATCCTTAAACAGTATTATAAAGGTTAAAGACATGATGATTCTGCCAAAGTATATAAATTTCAAGTTTTGAATAACCATGTATGAAGATAAGTGGTTAAAACAGTATAACCTCAAGATACCTTCGCTTAAGTACACTTCCAACTGAAGCTTTCCCAAGCTCACACTTGGTGTTTTAGTGTTTTTGTTTGGTTTGGGATTTTTTGTTTTGGTAATTTTTTCCGCCCCCGGATGCAGCTATTGGTAATACAGTTTTGTACAGCAGGAACTCTACGTTTCAGTCAGTCTGTCTTTCTTCATGCTAAAAGCTCTTTAGAGATGAAAAGGATAAAGCTCTTGTCCTATTGCAATCTGACAAACTGACTTAGGTCGTTAGTTTCATTAACAAGAAAGTATGAGATAATATAAAACACAGCCGAAAAAAGCTACTTTTAAGCACTTGTGTCCAACAGCAAAGACATCAGCACTTTAAATTTGCAGCACTGTTTCTCCCAACAGAGAACAGATGCCTATGGTCAGAGAAACAAGTTCCATGAACACACTTGTCAAACTGATTTTGTTTTAAATTCACCTCAAAATGGAATGTTTCAAATCATGAAAGTGTCTAAACATAAACATTATTTAATGTTAGATACACACTAAGTTTTTATTAAGCATTACACTAGAACTACTTTGGTATAAAAATACTTTATTTTAAAGCTATGAAAGTTATAAATATATGTAGTTAAACTTTCTACTCACAGAATGTTTGCTATTTTAACATTAGTGATTTGTTTCTCCTAACGAATCTGAATTTTATTCGAAAGGTTTACAAGACATTATTACTATAATTTAAAAAACCCATCATTACAGGGAGCTGTACTAATTGTGATGTTTTATCAGTATTCATTTAACCTCTAGATTTTTAATGAAGGCAGCAAAAACAACTATTTTCTGATGATACAGAATTTCTTATTTCTTGAAGCGTTTCTGTGGTTGACCACTTCTTCATTAGTTACCTGCAGCATGGCACCTTCCTGCCAAAGAAAAAAAAAGTGTATCTGAAGATGTTTATCACATATGTCTAAACCAAATTACCAATAGGGGAACTTCAGCCATTTTTAAAAAAAAAAGTATAAGCAGTTCACTGGTGTGTCTAACACAAAAGGAACAGGACTTTTGTTAGCTGAGTCCACGTTCTTCAATGGGTAGCCTTTTAAAGGCAATGAACTTTGAAATGAAGGCATTTTTGGTTGCCTTTTTTTTTTTGGTAGGTTTTGTTGATTTTTATTTAAAAACCAAATCTAGTAGAGTATGCCACCCTTACTCTGAATAACTCATTCATTACTTGATAAATTTCCATTAATTTGAGGTGCAAACATTCAATGCAGTGAGAGTAAGGCTGACTAAATTTGGCACTAAGGTTTGTTAGCTGCAAGAACTATAAAAAATGGTGGAAACCTCAACATTCTAGCCAAATTCCAATTTACATAAATACATTGTATACTTATGAAATACCACCTGCAGTTTCATTTGAAGTTTTCACTTCCCCTCCTAAAGAACTGCTTATGCAGTTGTTAAAAGAATGGACGACACATTCCTTCACAGAGGCAGATGTATTCTGTGGTGCAATTTTTCCTTACACGTAAACAGTCTACAGTTACTTGGGAACCTTCAGGATGAAATGTGTTATATAAAATAGATTACAGCAGACAAGACACATAACAACATAGTTCATTTTCAACAGCACAGAACTACCTTCATTGCATTACCTTGCAACCACCATAATGCATAGACTCCCAAGAAAAAAGAAAATGTTGCAGGATGCAAAAATAAAGTTGTATGATTTAATTAACTTGTGACCTACCATTTTAACTACCAACACCAGGGATGGAACCCTTGCAAAGCTTTACTAATGGACACTTGCAGGTCTCATTTGTTCAACTGTAGCAGTGTACAGTGGCAGCAGTCTATGCTTGTCCAGGGTTCATATCATAGCTAGATTCCAGTAGGAAAAAAATATGTTAAGTAGCTGAAATTAACAATTTTTTTTGTAAAAAAATTTAATAATACAAGAAAACAGGATTCACAAGTTTCTTTTCAATTTGTAATTGTTAACTCAATTCATTGCTATGTTAAACTACATAACAGTAATCACTATACTGAAAGAATACTGTCATACATTATTAGTTTCTTGGTTTTGAAACATTAAGAAAGGAAAAGTAAATAAGATCTTACCTAAAGAAGTTTAACTGAAGCTTAGAACTATTTTGCTCTACACCCTCAGCCTTCGTTGCCATCCTTATAAACAATCTACCGTAGTTAAAGCTTTGCAGAGATACAGCACAGCTTTTTAAGACTGGCTGAACTTTTAGTGACGTTTTCAAGAGTTCTCTTGTACTAGACCTGCGTCCCTGGAAGAGTACCTTGCTGGGGGTATTTCCTTTCCTTGCCATTGAAGAAGCAGCATCTAAAAAATCTAAAAAGGTGTTTCTCCTTGCAGAGATACCCCTTAAGTTACCTAGATATTTTAAACCTGGTAATTTACAGACAACATACTTTTTCTCACCAGCATTAAATTTTACACGTACAACAATAGCTTTGTATTATTTGTGGGACCTTATACTACCCACTCCTTGCCTTATTTTACAGTATTAAAAAAAAAATCTAAAATTACACAATATTTCCTTTAGAATTATTTTATTAAAATCATAAATGTACAACAGCTTCTTAACTCTACACACGCACTTAAATTTTTAAAAGGAAAACGTTATGTCTTATTACACCATGATCCTGGCTAAAAGCTTTTCAAAACTTTGAGAAAAATCTTAAAAAAGGTTTCACATGTCACCTGAAACTTACAAATTTAACATTATCAAAGGAATGCTTCTACACTTACAAAGACCACTAGAAAGAAACAACAATTAAAAAGCTAAGAAACTGTCTCAAAGGCATTTTTACAATCCTTCCTCCACAGTAAGGTAATGTTATTAAATAATCCAAATCCATTCACAAAATGGCTCTCTGCATCTGCTCTGGTGTCTTCTGCCATATCACTGCATATTTATGCATGACTGAGATAAGTGTTTCCTTAACATTGTTATTTCGATAACCTGAAGCTGTTCTGTTACCTCTGGGCTCTCATCCTCTCCTATTTATACAGTGAAGCCTGTTTCAACAGAAGTAAAGAGTAAAAAAATAGGTTATGAAATTATTCATCTAACCATTTTTTAAAGGAAAGATAATATCCTAAAAAGCTTTTAACTCCTGCAGCTACTCTCAAGAATCACTGCAATTTTAACACTTATAAATATACTTACCCATGGCATGCTTGAAGAAACTCAGTAACGGCTCCTCCCTCCATATCCACCACTTCCTCCACTGCCCCCTGGACCATAGTTTCCTGCAATTGCATAACAAGAAACAGAATGGTTCCATCAGTGCACTTTTTTAATCTAGGAATGTTGTTGACTGGAACAATCAATCAAAGCTTGACTGAATAAAGAGTAACATCTGCTTTACTTCCAGTGACAGCATATACAACAAAGACTTTTAACATTTCACTGTCTTCCTCTAAATAACCTCCAAGGAGTGCCATAGGAAGCAACTACATGCTGAAATCTTAGAATATGCAACAGTGCCACAGGTAATTTGATGCACTGTGCTGTCTTGAGCCTCTGAGGGCTGACTTTGTTTGCATGCTAAACCTTACAAGAAAAGGCTTCATGTTTCAGTGTCCATTTCACAAGCTTTATATTCCATATTAAATAACATTTAGACAACAAAAAGCAGGAAGCGTCAGAAAAAAAATGACAAAATAGGAGGATAAAAAGAAATCCCAGCAAATATGCTGGAGCTTAAGTAACTAAACTCTCCAAAAATAGTGTGAGCTGACAAGCAAAGAATATGAAATAAAATCTTTAAACTTGAAATTGCGTAACACTGTGGAAAAAGTTAGTATATTTTATCTGTTTAAAAATAATAAAAATGATTTTCCCTGAGACAAGCTTTACAATCTCAAGATGAGACACTGAAGCCAACTTGCAGAAAGAACACAGGCACTGCAGTCCATCTATTGCAGAAGTTATCCAATTTCTACCATATCCATTTTGGAATCATACAGAATGACCCGCGTTGGAAGGGACCTTTCAAGGTCATCTAGTTCCAACCCGTCCGCCATGGGCAGGGATATCTTTCACTAGACCAGGATGCTCAAAGCCCCATCTAGCCCTGCCTTGAACACTGCCAGGACTGGGGCACTCACACCACCCTCTAAACAACCTGTTCCAGTGCCTCATCACCCTCACAGTAAAGTTTTTCCTAGTATCTGATCTCAGTCTACCATTTTTTAGTTTAGAGCAGTTACCCTATGTCTTCTTTTCTATTTCCCCAAAGATCCAGAAGCCCACCCACTCCGGCTACAAGGAAAGTCAGGACATATACAATACCTCCACCATATGGTCCCCCCATGTTCCTGCTGCCACCAAAATTTCCACTCTTCATCGGACCGTAATTTGAAGGTTGTTGGTTGTAGTTGCCAAAATCGTTATAGTTTCCACTTCCGTAATTGCCTGTATTATTAACACAAAAGTGGAAATACCTAGATGAGCTAAAATGGATACAACAATCGAAGTTATCTCATTATAAAAATTCTAAATAAAGTACAAAATCACATATGTACTCCAGCAGTGCATGCACCAAACAATATTTTCGTTCTATTTCCTACTACTTGAAAAACAACAGCTTCCTTAGGCAACATTTACAAACACCACCACCGCCCCCCCCAAGCCTCAAATGACTTGCACTAATTTATAAGTGAAATGCTTGAACATTTTAAGCCTAAATGTTACCTCCTCCATAGTTGTCATAACCACCTCCATAGCCCCCACCCTGGTTGCCATATCCAGGTCCTCCTCCACCATAACCTCCTCTTCCTCCTCCGTAACCAGGACTGCCACCAAAGTTGCCACCTGTGACAACATAATCCTTTTAAATAAACTTTTCAATATAGACAGCACTGAAATGATACACAAACAAAGGACATTTTTCTGTTTAGAAGAACAAAGAAGAAGAAAAAGGTAGTTTTGTAAAGAAATTTCTACCAACAGTACTTTTTAAAGCACATACCAACTCCCACCCTAACTGGACTGTGACCAAACCCCACCAGTCAGATGCCTGAAGACCTCAACTGAAAGGCTTAATTAAAATCTTCATTTTTCAGGAAATTTAAGACCCACTCCTATCCTAAAGAAAACAATGGTTGTCGAAGAAATAACCATACAATTTGCAATATGGAAGTCTGACATAAGCCAAGCACCATGTATGCTTCTTAAAGCCAAGAAAATGGCTGAGGTAATTAATATAAATGTTACACGTATGGATATAAATATGGAAGTGTTTCTTAATGAGAGAAAAATGTATCACCACCACAACAGCAAACTAACCTCCAGGTCCTCCACCATATCCATTATATCCATCACCAAATCCACGGCCACTTCCATATCCATCTATCAGGAGGAAAAAAACCCAAAGGATTTCAATTTACCTGCAGCAAACTAGTCAAATTCTCAAACCCTTATGACCCTAAGAACGAACTCTCAGAAATTATCAATTAAGAACACATACAATTAACTCCAGAAAAACAGAAGTGAAACATCCAATCATCACTCTACATTTTTCATTTTCTACCATTTGTACGGTACCCAGTTTTAAAAGGTCAGGCAAGTGCTGCATAGAATCAGAAATCTCTGACATTCTTAGCAAAGTTTAGGTTACTTCTGGATTTCAATAGAAACTAAAAAAAAAAAAACAAAAAACAAAACAAAACAAAAACAAAACAAAAAAAAACCAAAACCAAAAACAAACAAACAAAAAACAAACAAAAAAACAAACAAAACCAAAACCAAAAAAACCCCATCACAACTTCATTCGCAAATTACTTTTCCCAAGAATTCTCTTAACTGCTACAGCTGCATTTAAATTAAACAGCACTAGAGCATGCAAATCCAGAGCCAGAAACACAGTATTAATACGGTAAAAAATGTAAATGCTACAAACATGCCTGTCTTACCGGCTCCCCCTCTGAAATTGCTGCCAGGTCCTGGACCAAAGTTGCCACCACCTCCACGAGCATCACCAAAACCGAAGTTCCCTGGAACAGTTTAACAATTGTAAGTAGTGAGAAGGTGGAAAGTGAACACAAAAATCAACCACAAACCATTAACCATTGTAATTACCTCCTCTCCCACTCCTAGAATTTTGAACCTCCTGCATTTCCTGTCTAGAGAGAGCTTTCCTTACTTCTGCATTATGGCCATTGATGGTGTGGTACTTCTGCACTGTAACCATAAAAAATAAGAGGCTATCAGCATTTAACTGGCAACTGGCTACTTCCAATCCATACACATTCTGAATAATATAAAAGAACAGAAAATACCATATGATTTTTAAACAAAGATGACAGTACTTATTTGAAATACATGTTCACAATTCAGCAAACTATGACGTAGCAAATATACAGGCACATAACTAATCTCAGTATCTCTAAGTTTAGCTTTACAGAACCACCAAGGCTGCAAGAATTAATACTATCAAAAGAAAGAGTGAAATTACTTACATACAATTTTATCCACAGGATCATGGTCATCAAATGTAACAAATCCAAACCCTCTCTTTTTACCAGACTGTCTGTCAGTAATGATTTCAATAGTGTCAATTTTTCCATATTCCTCAAAGTAGTCACGAAGGTGGTGCTCTTCAGTGTCCTCTTTAATACCACCAACAAATAGTTTTTTCACAGTAACATGAGCACCAGGTTTTCCAGATTCCTGTTGAAAGAACTCTTTAAATTAGCCCAAAGAAAAATAATTTCACAAAGCACTATTTTGCCACAATTTCAGGAACAGAATTCATATAAACCAGGATTTTTCAAGCACTGAGGTACAGCCCTTTTATGAGGCATGACCTTGCAAGCTTGTTTAGGGGGCCTTCTGGGAGGGAAGTAACACGGGGTTACTTGAAGGTTTTTCCTCCCCTCTTTATGTCAAAGCCTTAAAAGCACTGAGAAAGATATAAATCAACTGTTTGAAAGAACTGCAAGTATTTAGTAATTTAAGTTAAGAGTACGATTCTTGTAATTGTTTAAACAAACATGCATCAGCTTCTTCTGCCCAATTCCCCAACAGCAGTGAACCCACATTCCACTTGTATCAAGGTCCTTCAACCTCAGCAAATTCACAACTATACATTTTAACCCCTTTAAACAGTATGCACACATGCTGCTGTAATTACCTTTTTCGAAATGCTAACCAATCCTGCATTCTACAGAGAACGGAAAGAAAACTGGGATAGCTAACAGGGGTACCAGTGATTATAATTTCCATTTCCCCATACCTTTGGGACAGCAGCTCATTCAATTCCAGTTTATCAGTCCAAATATATTAAACACCTTGGTCCAACCTTAATCTGGCAAACCCTCCCAGAGCTCCCATGTGGTAGACAGAACTTGCCTTATAGTCCACACTTGCTCCTCAAGTACCTCTGTGCCACAGTAACTTGGCTTACAGGTTCACCTTGTTCCTGTATACATACCCCTAATTTGTATCCTGAACTTGAAATCAAGTATGCCTGGGGCTAAAACCAACACAAGTCCACAGACGATTCTAGACATCACCACTGGAAAAAAAGTTTCCCCACTACGTTCTGTTTTTATATACCTTTTAGAAACCCCAAGAAGAACTTGGAAGAGTCAGAAACACTGACAGGAGTTTATTAATTTGAGGCTTAGTAACAGTAACAACTCCAGAGAAGAGTTACTTTGGAATTTGCATAATCGCAGGTATTCAACATGTTTTCTACAACACTATTTTCAGAGCCCAGATGTGTCCCTTGCAGACATGATTCCACAACCAGAATAACCTAAAAATTCACTGTAATAATAGACATTTATGTAAGAAACCGAAGTGTGGGAAACAGTGCCCTAACTATGGGCTTTTAACTAGGTAATTTAAACCCAGGCAATTTCAAACAAGAACAAAGCCTAACTGTCTGACCAAAACTGGTATTTTTCAAAGCACGGGAAACATCTGCTTTCAAAGCCATACTTACCTCTCTAGCCACAGCTCTCTTAGGCTCAACCACCCTTCCATCAATCGTGTGAGGTCTTGCAGCCATAGCTGCATCAACTTCAGCCATGGAAGAGAATGTTACGAAACCAAATCCCCTTGATCTTTTGCTTGCAGGATCCCTCATTACCTAAAACCAATAAACACATTTAAACCATTTATACCTGCCTCATGTTAAGCTTTCTGCTAACAGTATTTGGAGTAAGTGTGTAAGCTTAATTTACGCTTTCTTTGATTTGATTTCAAAACACAGTTATAGTAAAGTAGCAGACTGTTGATTTAATACATGGATGGCACTGCGTGGGATCAAAGAAACTCAAACCACTGTTGTCCTCCAAGACTCCGCTAACTCAGAAATGCTGCTACATCAGTGAAGTGCATTTATATTTGTTCACTTTTGCAAAAAAAAACCCAAAAAGCATACACATAATTTCTTCTAAGCTTCATAAAGACCACAGACTTTAAATCTGTGTTATGTAATATATACATTTACTACTCCCAAAACAAACTGTGCAGAGAACTTCTACCAGAGCCACCATCCCTGTTGGTATTTAAAAGACACACACAGACATGGCGCTCAACGACATGGTTTAGTGATGAACTTGTCAGTGCTGGGTTAACAGCCAATGACCTAAATGGCTTCTTCTAACCTTAATGACTCTATGAAAACATCACAAAGACATCCTTTTCCAGCTTTATTGAGGCTGCTTACTGCTTACCACAATACTAGCTTTTTGCCAAATGTTACCAACCACACACATGTAATAGTGCTCTGTGTAAGCACTTCCTAATGCACTGCAGCCAATGATACCAAAGTTGAACTGTTGAAATCGGTGGTTATAGATAATCTGGGAGAATTTTACAGAAAACATAGTGAATGCTCCCTAACTCTACCAAATTTGCAAGAGAAAAACGTATTCATTGCTACAATGGACTGAACTGTGTATAAACCAACTGTACAATTAAAATTTAATATTCCATCTTCTCTAAGCTACCCAGAAAACAAACTCCCCATTTAAAATTCCTACATATTCCATGTCATTGCTATGTATTAGTATGCCAAACTTACCACACAGTCTGTAAGCTTTCCCCATTGCTCATAGTAACTCCTCAAGCTTTCTTCTGTGGTTTCAAAGCTTAAGCCGCCAATAAACAGTTTGCGGAACTGCTCCTTTTCCCTCTGCCACATAAAAAAAAGATTACATTAATGTAATTTAAAACACCTCTTCTGCATTACTAAATCAGACACTAACCAAGATTTTCCTAAGTGCCAAAAACTTTCAGTAACGCTTATTTTCAAAATGATACCTGGCTCTTCTAAACGTTCTACCCCTGTTAAAGAAATTAAGCAGTTTATGCAATTCTACAGGCCCACTATTACAATACAAATTTTATTTTAGTCCTTGTTCCTGTCTCTCCCTCTAGATATCGAGAACGAGAGACCACACTTGAAGACTTCCAGAATATTCCTCTCAAAGACCCATACGAGACAGTTTTTAAAGAAAATGAGAGCTTTGGGGTTTGTTTTTAATACAGAAAATATGAATTAATTCATACTGTCTGATTCTATTCCAGGTAACATTCTTTTTTAAAACCCATTTTGGCTTAAATTGTTTTACATAAATACTACCACACTATTCATACAAGGCATTGAAAGTAAAAATAAATACATCTAAAGCTATTCTAAAACAGGTTAAAGATTCATATTTTCTCCATAATTACTAAAACAAATGAAAGTCAAGCATCTGTAAAATTAATCAGGGATCCCACACCACTGGAATTAGCAACAAACCTACACACCCTCAACAGGAGCAGTATTAAAATAACTCCCTGTAAAATAGAAATGTGAATAATACGTATGCATATCTACTAACACAAATCATGCTTCCACTAAGACTTTATTTCCTTGCAGAGAAATTATCACTGCACTTGTTCAGCAGCAATCTCTTTTGCAATGACAAGTGCATCATGAAAAACCCCAAACAAACTCAACAAAAAACAGGACCAGTAACTAGGTATTGTATTTATTATTCTGTATTTAGTGGTAAACTAAAGCAGAAAGGTCAACCTTCCAACTTCTACTAGTTCCAAACACTTTTATAGTAACTTTTTATACAAAGCAGGCATTTTAATTGCCATTTTCTGTATACAGTAGTACCACTAGTCCATACATGTTAAAATTTCATGCCAAACCATTTAAAAAATGCACTAAAAAGTAGTCCGCTCCCACAAATTTATAATTTCGGAATGTTGTTTTGAAGAGAACTCTTCTGCTAGGGACAAGAGAACTCAACTCAAACCCAATCACTTCAGCTTTATATTGTTAACTCTAACAATCAAGAAAATTTGCTTGGGTGTTTGGTTGTTTGTTTTCTTTAGTGTGGTCGTTGCTTTTCATACAACTCAAACATTGCACCAGTAGGTGTAATTGACAAACACAGCATAATTAACTGTGCAATGGGCATTAAGAGAAATTTTAAAAGGAAACTAGAAAAACAATGAGACTAAGAAAACAAGCAAAATATTTCAGTGCACGTATGCTTTTATAAGTATTAAGCCAATCTGTGTGTAGACCAACACGTTTTCTGAGGTTGTCCAAGGCAAGCCTGGATCTAGATGCATCTAACAGGAAGACAATTAGGGTAGGCAGTAACAAACCAGTTTTTTTTTCAAAATACACCTCCATATTACCAGCTTGACATACTGCAGTCTGACAAGGAAGTCAACTTTCTCCCCCACCTCCTCCAAATACATACTCTATTTGAGACTGATCAGTTCAAATCTCTCTTGAAAATCCTTAGAATCTGCTGTTGGATCTAATTTGTTTTTCTTCTAGGAACACAAAGAAAGCTAGTACTGTCTCCTCCTTGCACAGACAGGCAAAATGAGACAAGTTTTTAAAAGCAGAAGACACGTGTTTTAAGTCATTTCCTTTCACCTCATCGCATAAAAGGAACAAATGAAAGAACACTGCATACCAGACTAGTACTAAAAAAACGTTATGTTCATCATATGTCATACTATTATTTATTAATTTTGAGTATACATGAAAAATTTTTAAGCAACTGTACTAAAAAAAAAAAAAATCCTCCCTTCAGTTTTGCTGCTTGGGAATTAAGGACCACTTGCTTACAGTTTCACAGGCCCACAAAAGACACTTTTTCCTATATAATCAATGGTCATGCATTTAATAATGAATATTATAATAAAAATGTGAGAATCAAGAAAATTTAGTAGGCAGGTAGGATTCTTCCAGCAAGTATTGCGTTTACCCCTGTAAACAGTTATAAACCTGGAAATGAAATGCAAGGAAAGAATGGAATCTATCAGCTGTAACAATGACAAAAATATACCACACATTACTAACAGACATTGAACAGAATTGTAGTGCATTTTACAAATGTATTTAGGGTCATGCCCAGAACAACATCTAAGCACTACACATGTCAGAAGACAGCAGTAATGACATTCATTACCAGTTGTTTAATGAAAACCACTGTGCAAAAACAGCATAAACATGCTGCTCCACTAATATGCACACCATCTCCAGATGCGGAGAAGCTGTTTGTCTTTAAATGCGTCAGTTTCAAGAAGCTCTGGTTAGCCTAACCTTAACCTCCCACATGAGTCCAGACGTCTGCTCATCTGAAGTTTGTGCTGAAGGTGTAAAATGTGCAATAATTATCACCATGCCAGTACCTCTTAGAATACTGAGGAAAATACTTCACGTAAAGACACACACACACCTCATACGTATGAAGGACCACAATATAAAAGCTGGAGGTAACACCTCTTTTAAGATTTCCACAGTACAACCCGTGGCAGGAACCGAGCGCCAGAGGAAATCTTTACAACCTCTGTAGGATCTTCATCCGTGTGTATTTTAAGCTTTCCTTCACAGGCTTAAAAAGCAAATTGAAAGAACTGGAAAACGCACAGCCTTTACTGGAAAATTCATTAACAGAGCAAGGAAAGGTGTTTGAAATAGCACTAACGTGTGCACACACAATCCACGCTGACTACGGAATTAAGAATCCGGGTAACAAAAATGTTCAATGGAGACAAGCGAGGGGGATCCCTGAACTCCACGGCACTGCAATCCCTCAGCGGCCGCTCGCCCGCCGCCTGTGGCGGCCGGGACGCGGCGGCCGCGCCGGCTCCGCCATGTGGCGGCAGCGGGAACACCGTGGCCGCGAGCCGGGCGGGGAAAATGGCGCCCGGGAGTAGCCGCCGCCTCCAGGGAGAGTGCTACAAACCGCTTCTAGCGTGCACCTACACACACGGTACCAAGACCTCTCCGGCGCTCCTTCTCGCCCCCGCGGATACCAGACGACTACAGCTGGCCCCCGCGCCCTGCCAGCTGTTCCCGGAGCGATCCCCACTGCCCCTCGCAGCCCGAGTCTCGGCCGGGCCGCCATTTTACCCCTCCCCCTCGCCACCGNCCCCCTCCGACGACGACACCTCAGCAACAGCGCAGCTAACAGCCATGGCCACGGGCTTAAGAACGCGCTGTCCGCCATGCACGGTTACCGCAGCTTCCGGCCCTTCGCCCGGCTGCGCGCCAGCCCCAGCCGCCGCTTCCAGAACCTTCCTCTGCGCAAAGACATCCAGCA
>VWZT01013260.1:139377-157729 GCA_013397055.1 Pachycephala philippinensis
GCCCGGGGCCTCCGTCCCCGTTACCTCGCCCGGGGCGGCCCCGCCGGCCTCATGTGCGCCCGCCGCAGGCCCGAGGCGCAGCCGCCCTCAGCAGGCCTCCGCAGGGCTGCCTCCGTTTTCTGGTGGGGGGTTTGTTATTGGTTTTGTTGGGTTTTCTTTTTTACCTCTTTCTGCTGCCTTTCAAGCGGGGGGACACAAGGCAAAACCCTCCGCACTGGCGCCCTGGCCCCGGCCCTTCTCCCACCTCGCCTACCCCACTGCCCATGGGACTGCCAAAATCCACCTCCCGTGTCAGAGGAGGATTGGGCGGGATTGCTGAGTCCGGGAGGCTTTCTGGCCTTAAAGGACTTTTCTGCCTTACCCAGGCATATGGGAAATTCTAACAGTTCTGTAGCTCGCTGCGGGGCGGGGACAGTACATGCCTATGGAGCTGGTCGGTATGAGAAATGACATGGAAAAGGGGATGGATTGTGTTCAACGTAATTTGCGTAGGTTAAATATGTAGTATGTGCATCTTAGCTGGGTTAATATTGCTCTAGGACCTTAACTCTTGCAAACTTGAGAATCAGAAGGCAACGTTATAGTTGCATTAAGATAAATATTTGCTGTTTATAAAAATTTGCTACCATATAAGAATAATGGGTGATTCATTACACCACAAATATGTATCTGTTCCCCATCAGATTTGCAGTTAATATACCTTAGGTATATCTTCAACTGCTAGAATCTGAACTCTTGTTCTATTTGGTTTAAGGAAATAAGCATCCCTGATGGTCCTCCCCCTTTTCCCTAGAAACATGTCTATGCTTTTGAAGGCCTTGGGAAAAATCTTTTTTCAACCCTATATACCATCTTGTCAGTATCGTTTATCCTGGCTAGCCTAATGGTGCATTACTGGGTTATGCCGGACAAAGTAGTAACCTACTTTTTGTTCTGGATTTAATCCATATAAGAAATGTTGTATGCAATGAATACATGGGGGTTGGAACAAGGACCATGCTTGTCTTGGGATGCCTTTCTTTGAGTAATGCAAACTTCCTTTTAATTGTCATGCATTTTTCTAGTAAAAGCTCTGCAAGTCTGCAATAAAAATGGCCTCCAATAAAACTACATTGGTAAGTTCATGCACACCTAAAGTATATAAGGATTTAATCAACATATTTTTCTTCAAACTTATAACTTGGCATCTCCATTTAAAAGATACATCCACATCTCCCCTCCCCAGCATTATTCTGACCAAAATTTCAGATCCAGAAAGTAAGGCTGCTAGAAAGGACATTGTCTTTGGTTTTAATAAATCTGCCATTTCTAAAGAGAAACTTGTTGGGAAAAAAGTGCAGAAGGACTCCGCACTATTTCATCTGTCCTACAGTAGAAAACACTAAGGACTTTTTTTTTAGTCTCCCTTCAGCATACCATGTAATTCATCATACATGTAAAAAATAAAGTCCAAATCATGTACTCATTTAATTTGTCCCAGTGTATTTGGAGAAAACTATTTGCCTGACAAAAGGCAGTCTTTACAGATGAAAAGTAACATTATTGAGAAATGATGTGGCATTAGTTAAGATGCCTTTTGAAATGATTTTTAACAAATAACAGTTTCTTTGAATTTCATAGGAGCAGAGATTATCAGATGTCAACCCCTCCTGGACCATTTTAATGATGCATTCATGGATCTCAAGTCCTCTAAAGCTTTGCTTGACATTAAAATATGGACTCCTAAGGGCAATTGGTTGCTGGTTACAATTCAACTAATAATGATACATAGTTTCATGAAAGACAGAACTGTAGAAGTATAATGTGAGCTATAGCTGAGGTTGAGATGGGGAAGTAAGCAAAAAATATATGTGCACAATTCAAAACTTCGATAGCAGAACAACTGGTTTATAATACAGTCAAAAGGCCTGTTCTTAAATTTACATAAATGATTACTGGTTCACTTAGCTCAAAATATGTTAAAAACTTGTATTAACTCCAGGCTTAGAAGTGCAATGGAGTGCTTCCTTTGTGTTGTAGTGTTTTAAAATATTTCACCAAGGTGAATGTCTGAACTTTCTGTTAGTAATTGGTTGTCCACTTACCCCTAATTTGAAGAAGAGAAGGAGTTAGCCAGCTTGGGGAGGGAGTGCTTTGGAGAGAAGAAAACATCTATGAATGCAGTATTTTTAATCTTTTGATGTTGTTGAGAATTTTGCTGCACAGGTCAGGAAAATCAGTTATGGTTCCCATGGGAACCATAACTAATTCTGCTTCGTTATGTATCTGTATGCAAAACCTAAATATGTTAAGGGATAGGGTAGCTCTAGAGCTGTAATTCCGATTTTCTTACCTCCTGTATGGTAAAATTCACCACAGTGTCACATCAGTGATTTAACCTTGCCCCTCAAAGAAAGAGTGATTATCCATAGATCTGCATCTGTCATATGTGACTTCTGAATGCAGAAAAAGAAACGAGCTATACATGAGCCTTCAATGGTCAAATGCCCAAGTTACAGCTTAAAACATGCAACCCTAGAGAAGAGAGCTTTGGGGGTCAAGTGGACATTTAGTACACTTTAACTTTAGTCAGGTGTCACAATTTACTTGGGGGCTGAGATTTGCATGGGCATGTATAATCTCAGAATGTACAGGTTTTTAACATATTCAGTATTTCTGCAGGCTCTGCAATCAAGTGTTATTTTAATAGGCTCAAGAGTTTGAAGAGCAGTGCTGATACATGAGACCTAATTAAATCTCTAATATTTAAAACAGAAGCAGCATACTCTTGATTTTGCTATTTCTTGCTGCACTTCAAGAAAAAAATACAGACCCCCATGACATTAATTTTCCTGTGTGGAAGATACTTAAGATATTTAAGTCTTAGAAAGTAAAAAAACAAATTGTTGCTTTGATACAGAAATCCAAAACATTGATCTTTAAGTGACAAGAATTAGTGAAGCCGAAAAGAGTACCAGAAAACAGTCTTCCATTGAATCAAAGAATTTTAGTCCAACGGAGAATACAGATGGAGATGTTCCCCACTTGTAGCCTGCTTGCCTCATCACCAGTAATTATAATGTTATTACTATGGTATAGTGAGTCTGTCTTTTTCTGTGTTGTTGTTTTCCCCTCTGCTACTTCTATTGTTTGTTTATTTTCCTCATATATACCCCTTTCTATTTCACACTTCCATTTTTTGAAAGAAGCTGCCCTCATAGAAGCCTTGGACATCTTCATGTTGTATTTTTCTTCAATATCAGTCTTGCATTCTTTTTCCTGTGGAGGCAAAAAAAGCCTATGTGCTTAAGTTTACACTTTTCAGACATGAATGCTGTGGTCAAAATACACCTGGGATATGCAGGCACTTAAAATCTAATTGGAAATACATGCTCTGTTCTCTCTTCTATGCTCTCAAATCAAAACGATTGCCATGTGAGATATATACAGAAACTTGCTGTTTAAAGGAAAAACTAGAAACCTTTTCTCCTCTTTGTTGTTTGAACTTTCAATTTATGGGTTGCTAACCATAAAAAGTAAAGTAGTTTGGGGAGGGAGGGAAAAATTAATTATGAAAATTAAGGGGTACAAAGACAGGGCTTTGGCAAGAGAATCATCTTCCAGTCTTCAGTTTATTAAAAGAAGACAGTTTTTGTTCTAACATACTTTTTTTTTTTACCTTTCACAACATCAAGACAAAATTCTACTAAGTCTAAAAGTTTGAAAATTTCAGAGTTAGAGAGGACTAGAGAATGGCTATCAAGCAAATAGAGGTGCTTTATGATATTTGCCTGTCTGTTTTCTGTTGTATAGGAAGTGCTTTAGTGAGGAATTAGTTCCTGTCCACTTTGATTTAGGGTGCTGCATAACTCTTGTGTTTTAGGAGCTTAATACTTAGTTTATGGCTGCCACTCAGCAATTTCCTTAGGAGGTGCAGTCCAAAATGGCAAGCAAACTGCTTGTGGTCTGCCAGTCCTCCAGAAATGTGGTACATGATAGGCTTGTTCAAACCTTTTTAAGATTACAAACAAGGAAATTCTGAAATGTGTCCTTCTACTACTATTTAATTGTGCCTTATTAAACTGGGAATGCCTTGAGGATGATGTGGATGTAATATTTGTTTTAAGAACTTAAAGAATATTACTTGAAGTATCAAATGTAAACTTTAGAACACTTTAAAAGTTTTGTAAGTTAGCAAAATTCCATTTATGTGTTAAGTGCTGTACTTAAGTGTAGCAGTCTTAGATTTATGCACCCTTGTGACGTCTCTTTGTAAGTTACATGGGTGCATGGCTAAGAATGAGAAGGGACTGCAGTAATGGAATGCTCTTAGCATGTGTTCTGTTCAATAGTTGGGGGTTATTGAGTATTTTGCATATTGTAGCAATACATCATAAAGTTTGCTGCCATCAGTTTCTCCTTGTTTTTTTTGGAAAAGGTAGAAACCACCTGTTTTTCAGTACCATCTCTTTTCTATTTTATGCATTTTCACGGTTCCCTTATTACTTTTCTTTACTTCTGCCTTGCCCTCTGCCTTTTCACGGGCATAGAGTTAACTTTTAGAAGCTTCATGATGTTTTGAGCATGTAGCACTGAGAATTAAATTTTTAAGGGGAGTATAGTCACTGAGTATGTGGACAAAAATTTTTAACAAATTTTTTTAAACCTTTTTAAAAACTGGTATTGGGTATCTCATTAAACAACTGAAAAAAACCCAAAACATTAACATGTCTTGCTCAGGTTACCTGACCACATGCACTAACGTAAAAGGAGTCTGAGCTTCTGGCTTTAGTATTAATAAGCCAGTGAAGTAACTGTGTAGAGCGGAAAAAAAAAAAGAATAATGTCATTCTGAATTTCTTTTGTAGCACAAAATGGGAAAGAAACAGAATGGCAAAGGTAAAAAAGTTGAAGAGGCAGAGCCTGAAGAATTTGTTGTGGAGAAAGTCCTGGACAGACGTGTTGTAAATGGAAAGGTGGAATACTACTTGAAGTGGAAAGGATTTACAGAGTAAGGCATTACCCTTTTTTTTTTCTTTTTCTGATAGAATGATAAACACTAATCATTGATTTGAAACAACTGTGCAAAGAGGAGATTGGATGATGGGCATCCACTTTAAAGAACCTTGAGAGAAGGACATCCATAAATGCATAGTCAAGTGGGACAGTCGAGTATGAAAATAAAATAGAAGATAATGTATCTCGTTGTTTGTGCTATATAAAATATTCGAGGGCTTTTCCAAGTTCTTAGTGATCGTTCTTTTGCTAAGGTATAGCTTGTGTCCATATCTATCAAGGTAAGATAGACTAACAGTTGTTATATATGTGGTGGAGTGAATGGTACTTTTGAGTAAGAAATCATGCAGGGATTTAAACCTGAACTCTGAAGCAGATGGTTCGCTTATTATTAATTTTCCTGAACTGTTCTCAAATTAACTGAACTTGCCTGTGGAATGATTGCCTTCATTAGGCATACTTGAAAGGAATTTTTGTGTGTCTTTCCCAGGATTTATGTATGTACATGAAAACTTTACAGTAGACTTAAGAAGTTGATTGTTTAAGAAGGAATGCAGTAGTGCTTCCTTCAAGTGACACTTTGTGGCAGCTTGCTTTACCAGCTGAAAGAAGATGAAGCACCTAGAATTTGTGCATAAACGGTTGTGTATGCAGTGGTGTTACTGTATACCTCCCACAGTGAGTGCATTGCAACCCTGTGCACTCTGGCACCTGAAATGTATGTAGTGATGGGTGCATAAACACGAAGCACAATGTTTAGTATTTGAGGGTCTGATTTGAGCTTGTAATAATATGGATTGTAATGGCAAATAATATGTAGGTATCCTGCTCATGTGGTACTGCTGTGGCAGTATTTGTACGTGAGGTGCATAGTGGTTGTGGGGAACGTTCATGGACTTCTTAAAATTTTAGTTAACAAAATGCAGACTCACTGAAACATATTTAGTGCCCAGCTCTGCCCACCTTTGTTCCCTCCTTCAGTCAGTCAACTGAAGGAAGAAGATAGTTCTGGATATAGTTGCATTCAGTGCTCAGAGACAGCTTTAGAATGTTCCTCGTATCTAAAAGCTTAAAAAAAAAATACATATGTATATTAGGCTGTTTGTAATGACTGTTGTGTACACTCTGTTCTCTGTAAGTCTTAGTGCTCATATCATATCGTTTGTTTTCATGGACAGTCTTTAGAGGAGCCAGGGAAGTGAGTCAGTTTAAATGTACAGGTAAGTTTTGGGAGGGTGCAGATTGCTTGGTTTAACTCTCATACCCCACTGAGAATATAGGTGTAAATAGAGCTGCTTTTTGTGTTATCTTCAGTTTAAGAACATTATTTCTCAACACTAGTGGAGTGTCTTTCTTTCAATCTTCAAATGCAGTACATGAAGGCTATTAAAGGTGGCAAGATAAACATATTTAGGGTTTAACAAACATACCTTATATAGTGAGACAAAAATTAACTTGCTTAAGTGAAGGGGAGCCATGGGGCTAGTTTTACATTTTTCTTCTTTTCTTAGTTTTACATAAATGTGTGTATGTTTCAGTGCTGACAACACATGGGAACCTGAAGAGAACTTAGATTGTCCAGAGCTAATTGAAGCTTTTCTGAACTCTCAGAAAGCTGGTAAAGAAAAAACAGATGGTGCCAAAAGAAAATCTTTGTCAGATAGCGAATCTGATGATAGTAAATCAAAGAAAAAGCGTGATTCTGTAAGTATATGTTCATGTGTTAAGCTTTTGTTTCCCTGGCTCTCTTCCCTACCTCTCCATCCCCCAAAAAATCATATTGTGACTTTGAGAATGAGACTGAACACCGATTTAAAACTGTAAAAATTGCATAGCATCTGGATCTGTGGTTGGAAAAGGGTATACATTCATTGTGGTTAATGAGACTGTCCAAAGGGTGAGTGAAGGATGATTGACTGACATAATGATTAAAAGTTCTTACGTTGTCCCGTAACACTTACTGAATTGTTGAAAGTAAGACCGGTTAGGAGTTATTAATTAATGGTATTAAGTGATCAGTTTAAATTAGAGCAAAAGATCCATGAATGGAACAAAGATGAAGTTCTGGTTTGGCTTTCATGTTTACCATATGATTTTGAATAGGTTAGTGGCAAGATGGCAAAATGTGAAAACCAATCAGTTACTTAGACTAGGACCAGACATGATGGCGGAGAAGGAGTAGAAAGGGTGAGCGAAGAAAGCCTACCTTTGCTGAGAGGTCTGGATTTCTCCTTCAGTTTAAATAAGTGAACAACTTGACACATTTAGTGCTGATAAGTACAAAATAATGCACATGTAGTAATGTGTTCAATAGTTCACATTTTCTTCTGTAAGCTTTCAGACTAGCAGTTTGAAACTGCTGACACTGCCAAACATTTTCATGTACTGAAGACAGCAGTTGGACGTGTGGTTACTGTCAAAAAGGTTGGAAGGCGTCAGAAAGAATAGTTATGAATAATACGAAGAATATTTTGCTTTCTGTATAGAGTCAGTTGTTCGGCTTCATCTGGTCCAGTAGTGGCCACTGTCTCTAAAAGGATATTGTGAACGTAAAAAGGAGCTAATACAGGAAATAGTTGTGATATTTTTTGTCACCAGTGTGATCTCAGTGAACCTAGAAGAGTTGAGATGTTCCCCAAGGGTGCAGTTTCATTCTTGGCTTAGCCAACCTAAACCTGTTGTTTTGCTGAAAAGGATGTGTTTCCTCCACTTCCAGGTGTGCATTCTTACTTTGCTGCTTTTGTTATTTTTACTGACCATGCTTGGTTGTTTATCTAGGAAAATGATTTTAGACCATTCGTTTCACCTATTGTGTTTTCAGAAATAAATGTTAGAAACATGGATATAAAATCCTTTATTATTACCCTACATCTAAATGACTTGGCCTGAAAATTGGTCATGAAAAAATCCATGTCATACTCAGACATATGTAATTACAGATTTGATGGGTTTTTAAGGCTATTTTTTTTTCATTCTGATACACACATATACATGTATGTACAAAAATTTGTGTATCTAATACCGAAATAGAATTTTGTCTTAAATTAGATAACCATCTTCTAACTTAATAGGTTGATAAACCAAGAGGGTTTGCAAGGGGTCTTGATCCTGAGCGGATAATTGGGGCTACGGATAGCAGTGGAGAGCTTATGTTCCTCATGAAATGGTAAGTCTTACATCCACAGTTCTTGTCCATGAAGGGAGGGCAGGCAGCTGCACTTGCGCTAAAGAGATAACTTCATTTCAGGAGTAAGACAGAGAAGCTGGTGGTCTCCTTATTGACCTTGTTTTCTTAGGAAAACAAGCCTTCTATATTCAGTTAGGATTTAATCCCTCTTCCTTCAAAACCCAAAGTATCTTTTATTTCTCTTGGTTCAGTTTTACTTTGAAAGGTAATTTCTGGTAAAATAGGGGGAAATTGGCATTTGTATGGAAGAACTGGATCTTGGTAATGCACTAGCTGAGGGAATGGCAGACAGAAATCCAGCTTTACATATTTCAGTAAGCAGAAGCCGGCTGCTGGATAGCCAACTGTTTAACCAAGCAGAGTGCCAGCTGTTCTGCATGCAACAAAGTGGAATTGGGAGCAACTAGGGGAGAAAGCAGAGGTGGAGATGAAGAATAAACAATATGGAGAGGCTTGACATGGACTAGTAAGAGGGGAGAGTGATGTGGGGAGTTTGTGTTGTTGGGAGGGTAGGTGGGGACCAGCTTCAGTGTTGGGAGAAGGATTTCTTGCCTTGTGAACAAATGGGATGAAATTAGTGCTTCTTCCCAGTGTTGAGAAATTAAGAGATTGAATTGACATTTGCTGGGAGTCAGATTTCTTAGGGTGATGGGATAGGAAGAAGGATGGCTTTCCACAGCCTTTGAGAAGGGCACATTTTCAGAGTGGAGTCAAACAGTGATCTGAGACATGATTTGTCTTGGGATGTGAGTCTTGGGATCTAGACTGCTGAAGATGAGTGCTGTTTGTCTCTCTTCGGCCTTCTCAAATTATCTATAAATTTTATGTGAAACTTAGAAAAGTTGCAAAACAAAGATCATGAGTGTTTGAATTTCTGTAGTGATAATTGGCAAAATCAAACACAGAGGACTTTTTTTTTGTTCAGTTAGTTGCAGATGATTAGTTTTTCATAATTGGTGGTAGGTAACAAATATAGGTACGAGTTCGTATGCACAAAGCTGACTTGTAAAGGCAGCATACACTTTAAAATGGAATCTGAAGCATGTCAGACTGGCAAGCTTGGTTTGTTACCCCAAGACAGCATCAAGAATAACAATATGACATACAGGAAGTTACTTGCATAAACAGTAAATTTAATTTGCATGTAAGTACCAGCTCTTAAGATTGGTCCTATTGATTTTTAAGTCTTACTTTCAAGTTTTGATTAGCCTTTAAAAGACAAAATTAACCAAATTTTACTTCTTTCATTACATACTGCAGTATATAACCTTATACCTGATTCCCTTTGAATAGCATTTTCCTTTCAAACAGAAGAAAACACGGGAAGGGAAGAACAATGCAGCTATGAAACCTCATCATTACCATTAATATGGAAAGTCTTGGTAGCTTTAGTGAAAGGTACACTGGAAACTGATTTCTAGCTGACATTCTTTTCAGAACTTAAGACTTACCAAGAGCTGCTAAATGTTTTGAAATACTGATTATTCATTTTCTTAAATCCTGCTCTCTTCTACATCAGGAAGGACTCTGATGAGGCAGATCTGGTGCTGGCCAAAGAAGCTAACGTGAAGTGTCCTCAGATCGTAATCGCTTTTTATGAAGAACGGCTAACTTGGCATTCATGCCCAGAGGATGAAGCACAATAATTGTTTGCATTGCTTTTTTTATATATAAGAATATTAAAACCCAAAATTTGATTTATTAGCAATGTGAGAAGCATACATTCTAACGAGTTTCAAATTTGATATTTTTTTGAAGTAGTATGTTTTGCATCAACAGCAAGTAAATAAAAGCTTTCTGCAACTTGTTTCATTTATCACAAGAGAGCATTTGATACTACTACTTCCTCCATATTAGGTAAAAGCTTTTATAAAACATTGATAAACTTCCATAGTTATTACAGAATCATAATGAATGTCTAAACAAACTCACAGATGTTTTGTAGTCTTCTATACTATTGATGTGCATGTATCTTCTTTACCCAAACCTAGCCCTTTAAACCTGTAGGGTCATTCTTTTTAGTATTTGGGATCACTTAGTCTTAAGAAGACCAGGTGAAAACTAACTTTGTAGTAATTTGAATGTTATCAGACTGTATATTGTTTACTTTATTGTAAATACTGGTGAACAGTGGTCAATAAAATAGTTTTATATTCTTCCTTTATACTGATAGGCTGTGACTCTTTTGAAGCGGGGTATTTCTCAACTTTTGATATGTTAAACTCAATTTGTAATATATTTAACTGTAAGTTGTTTTTTTGGGGGGTAGGTTGACTATTAATATTACCCCACTGCTACTCTTATCACAATACCAGACAAGTACCAGGCTTTGATTATAAGTTGGGGGTTTTTGTGAATACTGCCTGACACATGGGGTTTTTTTCAGTTAGGAAGGGCCTGTAAAATGAATGTGCTTTGGGTACTCCTGTAAGTCACAGATGGCAACCACACGGCTTGGGTATAGCAGTTGGTCACAAGGCCAAGAAGCCTCTGCAGGCATACTAGGAAATATTTGACGTGTTGACAGTACTAGACTTTGCTTTAATTTCAGGTCCTAATAAGAGGCTATAGTGTAATTAGGGCTGGTTCAGATGGAATTATTCTTCAGGCCATCAACTGAAAATACTTACATAGCTCAGCCTTTAAAGTGGAATATTTAAATGAAGACACTTAAGTCATATACTTGGAACAAAAGACTTGCTTTCTATTTCTGATTGAATTTTAAAATTAGTCCTATAATCAGCTGCTTGGAGAATGCCTTCAGAAGGGCAGAAGTAAAGGGTGGGGAACTCAGGAAGAGTAAAGTTGCCATTCATCTTTTTACTTGCTATTATCTACACACCTCTTATTTGTGTTTTGAGTATATACCATAGTATAGTTTGCCTTAAGATGGGCTTAGATGTCAATGATCAAGATTATTTCAGAATTAAACTTAATTTAGAGTTTTGACTAAAAAATATAATCCTATAGTATGTTGTCACTGTCAATAGAATCATAGAAAGGTTTGGATTGAAAGGGACTTTAAAGATCATCCAGTTCCAACCTGCCTGCCATAGGGAGGGACACCTTTCACTAGACCAGGTTGCTCAGAGCCCCATGCAGCCTGGCCTTGAACACTTCCAAGGATGGCTTGTCAGCAGCTTCCCTGGGCAACCTGTTCCAGTGCCTCATCACCCTCAGAGTAAAAAATTTGTTCCTATAATATCTAATCTAACCCTACTCTCAGTTTGAAGCCATTTCCCCTTGTCCTGTCTCTACATGCCTTTGTAATTCCTCTCCAGCCTTGTTGTAAGCCTCCTTTAGGTGCTGGATGGTGCTCTAAGGTCTCACTGGAGCCTTCTCTTCTCCAGGCTTAACAATCCCAACTCTCTCAGCCTGTCTTCACAGGAGAGATGCTACAACCCTCTGATCATCTTCGTGGCCCTTTTCAAAGGTGAGACAGTTGGGATTGCCTGGGTATGTATTTTTAGAAGATTAAAAAAAGATGGATAATCCCAGAAACCCTCATATGGTGTCCATAGCCTGAAGAGTGAAGGAAGGAATCAAGTCTGTGCTTGATGTTCTTTTGACACTGTTTCACAAATCATTACTCTTAATTATTTGTCCTTTCCATAGTTTCAAAAGCCATTTATATTGTGAAACAAAACCTGTCACTGTAGAACACCTACTTACAGTTAAACAGCAGTGGCTAAACTTGCTATGTGAACTTTTTCCTAAAGATTTTTTATTACTGGTTTTGGGCAGAATTCAGTCTCTATTTGTGGCTCTAGGAAAAATCTGATATCCCTGTTAATGTGGGGCTCCCTTGCACCAGATAATGATAATTTCAGCACTTAACTAACCTCTCTTGCCTGTTCCTTAGACAAATCATCCAACTTTGTCACATGTGTAAGCCTTCTACAGAGTTCATGGCTTAATTTTTGGGAGGCCTATAATAGAAATATTTATATATCTAGTATATAGGATTCTGAAATCCTTGCTTTTTTTATCCAGTAGCTTGAGAAACACATGGGCTAAAGAGGAATTCCAGAGCAGCTTGTGTTCTGCCAGTTTCTTCAGTATGGAGTGCTTTGTAAAGAGTCTTAAAACTGTTACTGTACAAGTTGCATTTTACTGCCTGAAAGTTTGCAGTTTCTGTAACTCATTTCAAGTGTGGATATCAAGTGTGTGTGAAGTTGCTGATTTGAAGCGATACAGGTTAAACAGTTGTTTTTAATTATTGGTTATTGTAAGTGGTAGACAGATTTTTGTTGAGAGGTTGGTTCTCCTCAATTTGTAACCCTTAAAATACAGATTTGTAACTAGATACAGCTTTTTACATTATATTTGGTTCTTCCTTCTGACTTAATAAAAATACACTGTATTCACTTTTAAACGTCTTTGCAGCTTGTTAGACAGTTCTTTAGATTGCTGATTTTTTAATATTATGATGGTAAATATGCTGACTGGTATTTGTTTCCTTTTTTTTTTCTCCTCACTGTGTCAAACTGCATTTTGCTAGTAATGAAATGCAACACTTTAAAGTTACAAGTTATGTAAAGTTATGCTGAATGTGCTACATACATAGGCAAAAGGTTAACAAATGTTATTAATTTAAAATTAACTGATTAAATAAATGAGATATCTTCTGTAGTTAGTGAGTTGTGCGGAGATTTCTCGTCATTGTCTCCTTTCTTATACCAAACCAAATAGATTTCAGTCTGTCATTTTGTGATTGCTCTGTGTTAATGCTGCTGTCCTGGAAAAAAAACCCACAAACCACAAAAAAACCAGTTGTGCTTGCTCCAATGCTTCTCACTCTCCCTGAAGAAAATACTCAGGTTAATCGTAACCGAGGAGTGCTAGGTTATGTAAAATTGAAATCATGATCAGTTTTGACATCATCCTCTTATAGCGGGGTTCCTACTTCTTTGCTAGGAAAGAATAAAACTCCTGATTTGTTCAGTAGTATTGTATTAATTGCAAATTAATCAAAGAGTAATTGCTGTTAAATGGAATAGAACAAATACAGTACCTGCAAAAAAACTATTAGCATTGCAAGTGATTTTTATCAGCTCAGCACAAATGGATTCTACATGCTTTGTGGTAATTGTTCTAGATTTATGGTGCAGTTCTCATTAAAACTGTTTGACAGTTTCTTAGCAATAGATTATAGTACATTTAGGACTCAACATATATTGTCATAACTTGAAATGTAACTAGAACTACGTTTTTCCTTTAACTGCAAATTATCTTACTTGGTTACCTGAATTAGGCTCTTGCAGTATAAAAGATTGTGCTCCTTTCCTAGTCTGAGACCTTTCTCCAACATTCTCAGCATTTTCCTTGCCATTGCTGTCCTTCTCTTTCTGTTTAATATGTCTTCTCAAAATGCCACCTTTTATTTAACTGTTGAATTTAGCTGCATGTGTTAAGACATGTCTATTCTGCTGAGAGAGGCTTCTAAACTTGGACTAGTAGCCAAGCCAGATGCCCCCAGATTTGTTTCTGAGGTGCCTCTCCTGAAATGAAAAGTTGCTGCACAGACCTGCTTGCACCTTAGAAGCTGAAGTGCAATACCATGGAAATAGGGCTGTGTGGTTCCTGGAACAAAATGTCACAGGATCAAACAGAACCATGGTTTTCTCTCTAGGTTTATAAAGCCATGCCTCTAGTAGCTCAAGGAGTTGTGCTTTGTTTTGCAGAGTGAATATCCAGACTAGCTCCTGGGGGGCTTACCTGACTCTGATGGATGCTTTCACAGGCAGTTTCCACCTGACAGTGTTATACTGTTCTCCTAGCCCTTAGTTGGGACAACATTTGAAGGTGTGCAGCCGTGGAGGTAGAAGTGTTTGGTAGTACCTTCTCAGCAGGACCAGGAAAGAGTAGCAGAGGCTTTGTCCTTCATTCCTGCTCCCTCTTGTTGGCACAATCCCAGCCATCAGTTTGGGTAACGCCACATCCTCTTGAAGCTTCAATGGAAAACTTCCATGTCCCAAAATCCCTTTCAGGGACTCCTATGAAAGCATTCTGGGCTCTGATTTCAAATAAATGATAGATGGTTTAAACTAAAAGAACTAATAAATTACGCCAAGCAAAATTGAAACACTTGTGCCAAAGACCCTGCAATTGTTCCAGCCTGATGCAAGTAGAAACAGTGCTTTTCTTCCTTGTAAAGTGCTGTAGCATTTTTTAGCTTGGTGAGAGAATTGGATATGATTCCCAGGGCTCCAGATGGCACCTGCCAGATGGAAGCTCATATTGTCTAAAGATGCTGGCATTGATGGCATGGTGTTTGAGAAGGTAATAACCTTTTGTGATGGATTTTCTTACTAGATAAAGTAAGTGGCCAAGTATTTGCATGCATTGCAGTGTCTGCAAAATTATTTTAATCTGGTGAAAAGGTCATCCTTCTGGGGATGCGATGGCAGAGTTTGGTTCCTTTTTTTCCTTGATTGAACGTACTAATCCCTCCAATTTGCTTAGACCAGAGGAGGCATCACTGGCTTCTGTATATGATTTCTCCTTCCCAGAAATGTTATCCAGGTGCATTGCTCTGCACAGAGTTCCGATTTGAAATGTGTATGTAGTTTTGCTCCAAAATCTTTGTTATAAAGCACTGGGCCTTGTTGCCTGAGTTTCTGTAAGCAGGGCCAACAATCAGGAAGTTCTGTCTTTATAAGGAAAAGGCATGTTAAAGAAACTTAGAATCAAAGAATCATTTTGTATGGAAAAGACCTTTAAGGTCATTGAGTCCAAACATTAACCCAGCACTGCCAAGTCCATTGCTAAACTGTGCCCCTAAGTGTCACATGTACACATCTTTTAAATACCTCTAGGGATAGTGAACCTACTACTTCCCATGGGCAGCCTGTTACAATGACTGGCAAGTCTTCCAGCAAAAAAAATTTCCTAATATGCAATCTAAACCTCCTCTGGTGCAACTTGAGGCCATTTCCTCTCGTCCTGTCACTTGTTTGGAAAAAGAGACTGACCTCGACCAAGCTACAACCTCCTTTCAGGCAGCTGTAGAGAGTGACAAGATCCCCTCTGAGCCTCCTCTTCTCCAGGCTAAGCAACCCCAGCTCCCTCAGACACTCCACGCAGGACTTGTGCTCCAGACCCTTTCCCAGCTCTGGTGCCCTTCTCTGGACACGCTCCAGTCCCTCAATGTCTTTCTTGAACTGAGGGGCACAAAACTTGCGACAGAATTCAAGGTGTGGCCTCACCGGTGCCCAGCACAGAGGGACAATCACTGCCCTGGTCCTGCTGGCCACACTATCCTTGACCCAAGCCAGGCTGCCACTGGCCTTCTTGACCACCTGGACACACTGGCCCATGTTCAGCTGCTGTTGACCAGCACCCCCAGGTCCTTTTCCACTGGTTCACTTTTCAGCCACTCTGCCCCCAGCCTGTAGCACTGCCTGGGATTGTTGTGACTCAAATGCAGGACCCAACATTTGCCTTGTTGAACCTCAGACCATTTACCTCAGTCCATTGATCCAGCCTGTCCAGAGCCCCCTGCAGAGCCTTCCTACCCTCCCGCAGATCAACACTCCTGCTCACCTTAGTGTTGTCCATGAACAGACTGAGGGTGCAGTCGATCCCCTCCTCTGGATCATCAATAAAGATATGGAACAGGACTGGCCCCAATGCTGAGCCCTCTGGAAACTCTTGTGACTGGCTGTAGCACCATTTATCGCCGCTCTCTGGGACTAGCAATACAACCAGATTTTTACCCAGTGAACAGTGCACCTGTCCAAGCCATGAGCAGCCAGTTTCTCCAGGAGAATGCTGTGAGAAAGGGTGTCAAAATCTTTGCTGAAGTGCAGGTGACAAAATCCACAGCCTTTCCTTCTTCACTAAGAGGGTCACCAGGTCATAGAAGGAGATCAGGTTGGTCAGCCCATGCTGTCTGGGCCTAATACCCTGCTTATGCTGCACTTGCTGGTACTTGAGCTGCTCACTAACCTTCCCCAGCACCAAGGTTAGACTGACAGTCCTGTGGTTCCCCAATCCGTCCAGCCCCTCATGCAGATGGGTGCCACATTTGCTGACTTCCAGCCAACTTGGACCTCCCTGCTTAGCAAGGGCTGCTGATAAATGATGGATAGTGCCTTGGTGAGCATTTTCATCAGCTCCCTCTGTGTCCTGGGATGGATCTCATCTGGCCCCACAGACTTGTGTTTGTCTGAGTGGTGTAGCGGGTTGATGACCATTTCCCCTTGGATTATGGGAGCTTCATTCTGCTACTTGTCCCTGTCTTCCAGCTCAAGAGGCCAGATACTCCAAGAATAACTGGACTTACCATTAAAGACTGCAGCAAAGAAGGCATTAAGTATCTCAGCCTGAGCTCCAGCCAAAGCTGTCTGTTCAGTCAGGCTGGTTTTCCCCACTGGATCATCTTTTGCATATGGGGACAGCCTGCTCCTCTGCCTTTTAGATTTCCCTGTTGAAGAAGGACCAACCTTCCTGGACTCTTTTGCCCCTCAGGCCTGCCTCCCAAGGGACAATGTTAATCAGTCTCCTAAACAGGCCAAAGTCTGCCCTCCAGAAGTCCAAGGAGCAGTTCTGCTGACCCTCCTTCTTACTTCTCTGGGAATTAAAACCTCTTATCAGTGATTGCTGCATCACAAGACAGGATGTGGAGATTGAATGCAATGTAGTATCACACGATTGTAAGTGGAGCACCATCACCCATCCAGAGCAAAGACAAATTATGTCTCTTTGGGTGGAAGATGAGCAAATTACATTATTCTCAGCTTGAAGGTATTTTAAATTCTAGAACTGATAATATTTGTTCACACATTTAAAGGCACACGTCTGCTCTGAGAAATCATAATGAAAAGAAGATGGTGGCAAATTTTTTTCTTCTCAGTAATTTCTAGATTAAATTATTTCAATTGGGAGTAGTCTTTTCCCTTTTTTAAGGAAGTCGCTATTTCTTATGTTCTTCTAGAGCCCACCTTTTTCCCCTTTTGTGTCCAACTCTGCTCCTGTCTCCTGGATGGGCCTGGAATGTGCAAGGCACAGAGATGCTGTCCTGGATGGACCCCTCACTTCTACATCAGAGTTTGGCATGCATAATGCTGGGCATAACTATTCTATTTTATTCATAGAATCACAGAATGTCCTGGGTTGGAAACCTTAAACATCACCTAGTTTCAATTCCCCCGCTGTAGACAGAGACACTTTCCACTAGACCGAATTGCTTAGAGCTCCATCCAACCTGACCTTAAATGCTTCCAGGATGGAACATCCACAACTTCTTGAAGCATTCTATTCCAGTGCCTTACCAGGCTCACAGTGAAGATTTTTTTTTTTGTATTCTATTCTACTCCCTGAACTCACAATTAGCTGGATACAAATGACACCATTAGTTGCATGAAATGCCAGGGGTTTGTCAGCTACAAAAACCACTTTCGGAAAGACAAACCAAAAAGGTTACAAGTGGAAATAGGGTTTTATTTTTCTGAATCTGTTTCATAGTTGATGCTCACAAGCATTAACACAATGTGCACGTGGGGCAGGCTTGTACCGTTTCAGAAATCTCTTGGATTTGTGGCAGGGAGTGTTTATAAATTTGTTGGTGTTAATTAACATTAATGTGTCTAGTCGGGGGATTTATTTGTTGCATTACTGTTTGAATGCAACACTGCACCGATTGCTGCTTAATTCTATATTGTTGACAGATCAATAAAGCATTTTGATCCCAATTTGGTTTAAAACTGTGTGGACTGAGCAGGTTTTCCCTGCAAAATTCAGGAAAAACAAGAGTTTAAAAAACCTCAGCTAAGGATCACATAAGGGTACTGGATAGAAGGCAGATATTTAGAGATTGATAACAAATCACTCTGTCAATGTTGCTCATGTCCTTGAAATGCAGAATGGCTGTTGATCTCTCTCCCAACAAGGCGTTTTCTTGAGTAGTCTATCAGGGAAATAGGGAGAGTCACTTTGTTTGTTATTGGAGATGTTGCTGTAGGCTGCAGAAGACAGCCCCAGCTGGGCTCCTATTTGAAATTACAAAATTTTTGTGCTTGTTTGAACAAACTGTTCTTTTAGGCACAACACTGTTATTCACATTCAAAAGAACAGTAGAAAATGCTACTGTCTTTGCCCATTCCTGGAAAAAAGTGAGCAAAATCACCTCTTAGAAACCACCAGGAAAAAACCACACAGACACAACTA
>VWZT01013260.1:157787-209173 GCA_013397055.1 Pachycephala philippinensis
TTATATTTATATATGTATCTATACCCATCTGCTGGGTTAGTGCAGATAAACCCTGATGTTACAGCAGTACTGGTAAGTCCAGGTGAAGGTGTGTGCTGAGGACACCAGTTCAACACACCAGCACTGCAGCCAAGGCAGAGGGAGACAAGCTGGAGGGAGCTGCAGCAGCACTGCTGTTGCAGGAGAGGTACATAAGCAAAGGCAGGAAACAGGAGAAGCCATGAAAGGGCATGTTGCTGATTCATGCTATATCCTGAGCTGGTACTCAAGGAAAAGGCAGGAACTTCTCCATGATTTTTCCAGGTACTGAATCAGTTTTGCACATAGAGTTGCACACCAGTTCTCCATCGCCACAGGAAAGGAGCTGTTACAGAAAATTGGGTGAGGTCTAATGATTCTACTAGACCCTACTGTAATTCAGGACTTTGTGTTCAGTGGCTTGGTTACCACCATTTGAAATTATTGACCTGAAACCAAAAAACCCTGCAGAAACGCATTGTCTTAATGTTTCAGAAAAGCTTGTATTGCTGAAATCATAGATACACAAAGGAATCTTCTTTGCATAACAAAGAATAGGAGTTTTATTAATTAATTTTTAAGCATATGAACAGAGTTGCAGTTCGGGTTTTCAGTTAATTTTCAGTTATTTGATTAATCAAAAAAAAAACCCCAGACATATACCTGTAAAACTAGAAAGGAGAAATTTTTACCAGGGCAAGGAAGGCAATCACCTTATAAGCTGAATCTTTAAACTCAATACTCCAGCAGTTGTACTAAGCCATATATCCTGTGAAGGCAGTAAAATCAGAGATGCAAGGGAGAAACAGCATCTCACATTGTTGTTACAGACATTCTGCAGTTGTTGCAAGAACATCACTGTTACTGAGCAGCATTTCTGATTATTCTCTATGATTCCATCTATTGCAGCTGATTAATCTGCAGTTTTGGGTGTTATTGCTAAACATTTCTTGATTTTGACAAGTCACAGCATGGTCGATTTTCTAGTAAATGCATTTCTCTGAATTCAGGATTTTATATTTGGCAACTCCCCCATTTCTCTCACTGCAATGTAAAATCTGACAAAGAAATAGGTCAGTGCAACTCTCTGGATGAGGAAATTTAAGGCAAGAGATACTACAAACATACATCTAAGATGTATGTAAAGATGAATAAAGAGTACTTGCTTCCTTAAGAAATTAGGAATTACAAATTTTGATTTTCAGTATAATTCTCAGTGATGTCTGCCCCAGTAGACTAAGTTGCAAATTTTCAAGTGTTCTGTAAATGATGTTAGAAAGTCAGACCTTCTTTTCCTTTAATGACAACTTTAAACTAGATAACTACAGTTAAACACAAATAAAACAGAAAAATACTGAGAAATACGTAAAAGCAGTTCTCAGCTACAGAGAACAATAACACTACCACAAATTGATTTGTATTGTCTTCTGCTGTCCCATAGGCAATAACAATTACTCCTGAGTGTGCACATGCTATGGTCAGCAAGCTAAAAATATCTCTCATTTTTGTGGACAATCTGTTTCAAAAGAAGCCAAGAGAATGTCACCAATCAAGATAAATACAGTTATGGAGGCTACTATACAGGAGCCAATATGTTCACACAAGTTGGGCAACAGAAGGCTGCTAAATGTATTTTATTCTTCCCCTGTCTGCAATTCAAAGGCTACTTGAACTTCTTCCCCCCACATTTTAAATTACCAATCAAAAGGCAGGCAATGAATTGTGACTTTGGTTTTCCCAGAACCACCAAATGCTGTTTGTACTAAATGTATTGGGAAGGTGAAGAACTGAAAACCTATTTACTCCTTGAATCACCAAGCACCACAAGAAGCCTGGACAGGACACAACATTTCTGTTGAAAAAAAGCCAGGTGAAACAGTGTGCAGGCAGCACTCCTCCAGTCACCTGAGATGTGCCTGTGTCCTGACAGTGTTAATAATCATTGTGTTAATGATGCAGATGGAGGTGCTTAAAACTTTTGCTTTTACGGAATAATACATGGTAGTTCTTAGATAAATAGCAGAATCCGTGTGCTTCCCATTGAAATTCTGTTGTTTCTCTAAACTGTCACAGATGTACAGGTGGCATGTCTGTCAGTACTCTGCACATCACTGCTTAGAAAATGTATGCTATCCCCTCCATTTAGGAAAGAACCTAGTTAAATCTATCTTTCTTTGAATGATTTGTTGACTTAACAGCTGATTTTACTCCATCGGGGCAGCTGAGGACATAATTGCTAGGTTTAAGCACTTGAACATGGGCTTAGAAATAAGACATAATGTAAATATCTCAGGTGTTGCTGCTTTTATTTCAAATTCTGTGGTTGTATCACCAAATTGCCACGGGTAGCAGTGGTGGTGGTTCAGTAGGTGGCACTCCAGCCTGGGAGTCATGTCATTGCCTGCGCCCAGCCCTGTCAGTCCCCAGCAGGTGGAGTGGCCGTGCCCGAGGAGATGATGGGGAGCCACAGGGGACCTCTGCAAACACCTGGCTGTGCATGGCGTGAACGGTGTCGTGGTCTTGCAGGGAGTCAGTCATCCTTGTGCCATCCTGCTGTTGACTCTTCCACGAGTTTGATGGCCAAAGGGACCCTAAGCTCTTGTGTTTCAATGGCAGATTGCTGCAGTGTCTTCCTCCCCTTTCAGAAAGGTGCTGGATGGTGATGTTTGGGTTTCCCCACATAACTGCAAAGAATTCATAGCCTGTGTGCTATTCTGCAATGAAATACCTTACGTCTGCCCCATGCAATGTGTTTTACAACCTACCAGAATACTAAGGACTGGGGTCAAACTAACGATGTACGCTTTTTTCCATGTTCAGTGCTCCGGAGTAAATTTGCTGCTAATGTTCTGGGTGCCATATTCAAAATACCGTGCACCATCTTTCTGACAGACACTAATACTGAACTGTTCTTCAGCCATATTGGCCCTTATCCTGGTGGATGACTTCAAAGAGTTGGAAGATGGGGCTTTGAGCAATGTGGTCTAATGGGAAGTGTCCCTGCCCATGGCAGGGGGGGTGAGTTAGGTGATCCTTAAGGTCCCTTCCAGCCCAAACCATTCTGTGATTCCATGATTCTCTGCCACTGTGACATAACGTATGGAAAAGGGGGACCATGAAAGCAGCTGTTTCTGCATGGCCATCTCCTTGTGAAGGTCCACTCAGGAAGTGCTAGTCCCAAGAACGGAATGGCAAAGCAGTGGCTGAAGAATTTCAGAGATGAATAGTGACTTCCCTCAAGATGGTTCCAGACATTGACATCTCCTCCAGGAATCTAATTATGCTCATTGCTTTCTACTGACTGATCTATTTGCTGCCAGTAGATCAGGGGTCAGAGCTGCTGTCATGAAGATTAGTGTCTCCATTAAGAGGATGCTCTGTTCATTTAGAGGGAAGTAAGTGAACCAGGGGAATAAAGGTAGTAACATAAGTCTTCAATATTAACTGCTTAAGCATGGTTCAAGGCTTGGATAATGAGATTTTGATTTTCTTTATCTCATGGCAGATACGCAAGATCCATGCTGAAGTTTGTGAATGCATTTTTAGGATGAATGATGACTAAATATTAAACTTAAATGCAATAGATATGTAAAATAACATGGATTGGAATATTAAAATCCCTTATCAGAGACATTGTAACTACCAATAGGTCTGATGAAAAAGAACAGCTTCTCAAGCTGATTTTGGGAGAGTCATGTTTGCCTTCCTGCTTCTGATTTCATGGCTGCTTGTCACACTGCTGGTGGTATGATGTCCTAAGTATACAACTTACTATTTGCTTCATTGGCTTACAAATGGCCTTATTGAACATTTGGGCAGGAGGCAGAAGCTGTTTAACTTCATCCAGGACAGGAGGGGAGTAGCAGGAGAGAGCAGATACGGAGGAATGCAGACCAGCTGTACACAGCAATGTGCAGTTTGCCTGCTGTGCCTCTGTGCAAGAGCAGCAGAAGAATCAGAGCAAATGGTGATAAACAGATCTGGGAAACTTCTCAACAGCTGGAAGTGTTGCGTCTGCAAAATGTGAATATTTCAAATTGGTTAAAAGACTATGCATTGATAAATCACTATCTTTCCAAGAAAGCTGTAGGGCTAAAACAGCCCTTGAAGCAGCACCTACCGAAACATTCCTGTTGTTTTTGCAGTAACATCAGTAAATGCTGGACTAGACTCACAGAGCTGACTGCTAATGCAAGGCTCAGGATGCAGCAAAGCACCTGAAGAAAAACAGTGAAAATAAATGAGAGCACTTTACCTATATAGATAGAATGATTGAGTATATACTGGGGATGTTACGTGAAAACAAAAGACTTGGAGCCTTTTTTTTTTTAACACAATTGCAAGAAACCTATAACACCAATGCCATCACAGGCTTGATTCCTAGTCCCTCATTCTTTCCCATGATGAATATAAACTTCTCTCAAAATAAGAGATGCTGTATTTTGAAAAAAGGGGCAAATTGATTTGATAGTGCTTTGAAAAAGCAAAATTGAAGTTTAAGGAAATACTAAAGCTTGGATTATCAGAGGATGATGTATGTACCTAAAGACATCAGCACTGAAGTAGATTTCAAAGACAGTTACAATCTCAAGACATACTCTCTCTTAGTGGAGGAATGAGGTTCAAACATTTGAACCAAAACTGGGGTTCAAACATCCTTCTCTTCCTTATCACCCTTCATATTCCTTGCCATCTGAAGCTGCTTAATTAGAGTGGCTACTGCCCACCGCTTGTGTCTATTTTGAATAAGCACAAAACCAGATCCAGCATCATCTTTTTGAGTCTGACCCAGCCACATGTCACTATTAAGACAATTTGGCAGGGTCTCACTTGAAATTTGCGTGCCTCTTTCCTGTAGCCAGGGAGAAATGAATTCTGTAGTTGCTGAGGCTGGTCTGAGTGGAGGTCAGCATATCAAGGCCTGGACATTGCAGATGTGACTCAATACATGCTCTGTAAAGGCAGGTGAGTGCCACAGGTAAAGGAGAGATGCTTGTGTAGTCCCTTGAAATCTCAGTTCTCCCTGTTCCCCAGATATTACACAATGTTTCTGTAATCAGAGTGTAATCCTTGTATCAGCAACAGCAAACCCAACTACCGTGCCCTCTGTTCACATAGACAAAATGGTTCTTTATTATTTCATTTTGGTTTGGCTTACTAATACAAAAACGTTCTGGGAAAAGAAATAAACAATTGCAAAAATGCTTCTGGTTTCTTGCTTAACTGTGCTAATGAAGTGAGAGAATGCAGCACAGTACAGCATAGAAATAATTACATGAAATCACAGCAAGTGTGTAGTAGAGTCCCACATCCCAAACTGAGATGAGACAGGAGGCTTTGCAAATCTCCCTAGGAATATTGCACTACCAACAAATCTGAAGGTCAGACCAACGAGTTTTGTAAAAATTTAACTAAGAAATTCTTACCATTCTTCCTACATTACAATATTATCCAACATTGCTGATTTACAATGTAATTAAAAAACAAACCCGAATGTTTTAAAAATTGGAGTCAGAAAGAGGAAATCAAGCCACCGGTGGAAACTAGAGTCAATCAAATGCCTAAAGCCATGTCTAATTAAGTAACACATTTCAGATAGACCTTGGCATTAGCTTTTTTTGGCCATGTAATAAAATTTAAAAACCTCACACGAGGACATTAAGGGCAGACAAAACAATGATCTACACCACAGGATTTGTCTGCACAGGAAAGAGCTAAGAATAACCACTGCAGAGTATCTGTTCTGCAACAGCTTTCCATGGGGACAATGGTTTTTTGCACTAAGTATGCATTTATGTGGTTTAGCTGACCATGAGAAGTGAGCTGTGTTAAAAGCAAACAAAAACATCCATAATGGAAAATAAGAGCATCTTCTTTAGGAACTGGTACACCACAGCTGCTGGGCTCTCAATTCTGCACTTCAGGTTGTTTCCCAGTAACCACCCTACACGGATCAATCCAAAGTGCACTACTCCTTCACTGTAAATGCACAAAATGAAGGAAATGGAACAATAGATCACATGGATTCATGATGAGGTAATAGTTAGCCAGAAGTGGCTTGTGGTGCTGAGCTACTGCTGCAAATCACATATGTAGTCTCACAAAGTCCAGGCTGCCAACTGCAAAGAAGCAACAATAGAGCAGCATCATTCACACCCTGCAACATGTTTCTTTGGCTGTAAATGGCATTGCAGATGTTTCTTAGACAATCAAGAAGCTGTTTCAAATATACTAGTGCATGTAGTGTAATTCATATTTTA
Source organism: Pachycephala philippinensis (assembly GCA_013397055.1). Classification (NCBI taxonomy): domain Eukaryota; kingdom Metazoa; phylum Chordata; class Aves; order Passeriformes; genus Pachycephala; species Pachycephala philippinensis. Next base: position 164,066 of record VWZT01013260.1, read on the forward strand.
AGTTCAAATATTACACAGATGTGACTGTGTATTCCATGTAGATTTTAGACTGAGTCTGAAAAAACTAGCAGCTTTTCTTCATGGTAATAACTTTAAGACAATGGATACACTCTTCTGAAAGGAACAGAATATGTGGGAAACAAGGAGGGCAAAACCTGTTTGATGTGGCTGTGCCAGGCAGCAGGAGGCATCTGATGCATCTGACTTACCACTGAAAGAACTAGGCAAAACATCCTAAAACACAAGAGGGGATTCTGAATAACTGATGGTTTTGCTTGCCCATCTCCTTTGTTGAACAAACCAGTTGGTTTAGTAGATTTCAACCACGTGTACTTGTAGCATTTATTTGCAGCAATGAGATATTGATATAATTAAAAGTGACGACCATTGACATGTTAAATGCTGTAGGTACAGGTTGCCTATGGGAATCTTATCAACACATGAAAGTAGTCTCATTCTAATTATGCAGGTGTGCCTAAAATAATAAAGCCTTGTTGAAGAGTTCACTAAATTGGCATTCAGAGGGTAAATGCTTATGCCTGTGCTGAGGAAGAGACTAGGTTACACTGATGTAACTTAGCTTTAGATCAACTTGATACATTAATACCGGGAATTGTACCAGTATATTTATTCTGGCAAAAAAATACCACCCTAAACAGCTCCTACACCAGCACAAACCCTGCATGTAACCAGGCTGCAGGGCCAAGGCAGGGGTAATGGCAGGAGGAGTCCACCACAGGAGACCACCGTTGTTCCTTGGCCTGGTGAGATCCATCCACAGACACCATCTCAGGGCACTGGGAAAGCAAGGTGACAGCCTTTAGCCTAAACCTCTCTTGTTTCCTGCTAAATGAGATTGTGTCATGTGGCATTCACATGAACCAACAGCACAGCCACTGAAATTCAGCTGGTGCACAGTAACTTCTTTGGCTGCCACATCTTCAGCAGAGCTGTAAGCCCTGAGACTTTGCTGTCAAAGTACCAATGGGAGAGCCTTGTTCTGTGTGTGACTAGGACAAAAGCATGCTCTTCAGATGCTAGGAAAAGGGGTCCGTTCCCCAGTATCCTAACCACTGTCAGTAATGCCAGACCCTGTAAACCTTGTTTCCAAGCCTGCTTCTCCTAATTGCGTCTCTGCTGTTCTGTATCTTCTAACTCCATTGGGAGCCCCCTGGCTGCAGCTTCTCTTAAAATATTCACCGCTAACTTGACCCCTCCCATCCGTGCTCATCTCAGACAAAAACTATCAATCCAAATGCCTTTCAAATTTACTAATTCCTCCCAGCCTCTTCATTGTCACACCTGGTTCCCATTGCTGGTACTCCAGCGTCCTTCTGCCTGAGGGGAACAAAAAGTTACCTTATCAGGCCATTACACAGACACTGCTCGGAAGTCAACTGCAGAAGTCTCACCCACCTCACTGGGTGAGACCCACCTTCGCCTCAGGCTTGGGGTCTCATCAGCAGAAGAAGCAAGTTTCTGAGGCTTCAGGAGTGTGGTGAGAACTGTGGGGTAATGTGCCAAAGGAAAGAGATGCTCATTTGGAAATACACATGTGCAACCTGCTTAAAGCAGGACTCCACATAAAGTTTATGAAGAATAGCTAATTTTTTAAGTTTTATTTTATTTTTTCCAGATGTGGAATAAATGGCACATGAGAGTTTATCAAAAGAAAAACCAGAAAGGTTTGGACTAACTGAGAGTAGTTGGACTGAAAATATCACAAGCCTCTTCTTGTTCTACCTCTTTTTATGAATGTATCAGGACAACAGTGGGCAGTACACAGTAATCCACATAGGCACTGCCTTTCATATGACATGCACATTTTCTGTGCTAACCAAATGGCAACTCACGGCCAAGCCTCTGGAAACCCAAAGAAAAAGCTACCACTTTATAGCCAGTCTGACCCAGACATCTCCCACTTGAGGTGTAGAATTGCCATCGGCTGCCCCTCTGGGCCCTGGGGGCACAGGTGTTTCCAGAGGACCAATTAAATCCTAGGCAATCTGAATTGTCTGAAGGAAATGTTTGTATCTGCCTTGACTACAAACATCTAAGTACCCTGTATAAGCAGGGAAAATAGGGCAGCCAGCTGCTTGGCCTTTGTGCCTTGCATTCCAGTAGAAAGGGACACAAAGAGAAAGGGAAGATGGGAAAGATGGGAAAAAACCACTTATCTGGAGTCCCCTTCAAGAACAAGATTGTTCTGGTCTCACATTCTGCAAGTAACCAGCACACAACCAATAAGAAACTGCAGATTGAAAACCAGTGTATGAGGCTCTTCCAGTCAACCACTGCTTTGCACTACTATTACCTTCTCTGAAATAGTCATAAATATCAAGCCAAATTTGAGGGCTGTATATTCTGTTAGTTTAGAACTTTCCATGGATGTTGATTTTAATTGGTCAGTCTGGTATATTCATGCAAATAAACAGTGGCTCTATGCTATTTTATTAAACCTGACTTTGGGAAACAAAACTAAGAATAAAATTTGCCCAGAAATCAAGGGAGAAAACAATAAAAACCTTGTAAGAAGCAAATTTAGGGGAGAAAAAGGAAAAGAAAATCTGTATTACTTTGCTTCTATCAAATGTGCGAAGGAGGAGTCCCTTTAAAAACATTCATGTTTCTTTCATCCTTGCTTATTTTTACTGCAGAGTATCATGCAAGTCCAGTAGGTTGACTAGACAACGCTATGAAACACCAAGTGTGTGGCAACAAATCATAGCTCTTTCTGATGGTTTTCAGTTTTTAATAAGGCTCTTGGCTTCAGCTCAAGTTGAAAAGATGGCAAAGGAATTTCATTAATAATCCTTTTCTTGTCAGTTAATTTTCTTCTTCTTCACACTAAAAACATCAAGGCCTTCCATTTGACCTTGTCTTCAGATCAGATATGGAAAACTGGAATTACTCATGGGTAAAAAAAGAAAAAAAGTGAAACAAAATAAACAGTCCTTTTCCATATTACATGCAAATCCAAATAATCCTCTTCCTCCCACAGTTTGACCCAATTTTGCTTGGGCAGACTTTGTGCTTCTAAGCCAGGCACCTCTGAGACTGCAAACTTCGCAGATACTACTGAATATGAGAGCACAGCTCTTACAAAACCAAGTTTGAAGCTACTGCACCCATTGCACTAAAATGCCCAGTGTACTGGCAACTTGCCTGTTCTAACCAAAAGCCCTCCCTCAGCCATGGTCACATAAATGGACAAGCGAAAGCCAAGAGTTTCATTCCTTCAGCAGTTTTAGATATGAGAACATCTGCCCAAGCTGCATGAGGAAGTGTCCTATTTGCAGGTAGGAGTATTTAAATATGTTCATCTGCTTATTGCCATACATACTTGGAAAAAATGGGTACAAATTAGTAGCAGGACACCGAAAAATGTCTTGATTTTATGGTTTATTGCACATAAGCTGCAAAGAAATCACTCCTTGCCAAACATGACACCACAGTTGAGGGACAGTTGTTGTTTTCCACCACAGAACACAAACCTAAGTAAGTGGAAATATTTGCAGAGTTCCTTCTTTTGCTCTTCTCACTCTTTTCTTAATCTTTATACCTTCCACAAGATGAAATCACTGAGCATTTTCACGAAGCATTTTTCAGAACTACAGTCATTGACACAACTCCTCTCATTTTTTATTGATGCTTCCTAAGAGTAACACCCAAGAATCCCACTGCAGCCTAATGCTGCATGATTTCCTCCCCTCCTCAGCCATGAAGAGGAAATTATGGGAAAATCTTAAAAATATTTTTTTTAAATTTATGTTCATAATATGCCATGCTTCTTTGTTCTTTAACTCTAGTTATTTCATTCAAAGTGGTGTACTTTGCAAATTTAAGAATCTTCCTTTTTATCCGGAATTTTTCATTATATGATCAAGCAGTCAGGATCCAGTCCTGTAGCATTCTCTGGATGCAGAAATTTATTCAAATCTAATGAAATAATTGAGGGATTATAAACATGGGGTAACAAAACCAGCACTGTAATCACTCTGTGACTTAGGCTAGGTCTATGTTAGCAAGTAGCAGGATTCCAACAGGAAAAGCTCTGCAGTGCAAACCACCTCATGTGGAGGATGTAACCTTCCCCCTCTGTGTACTCTGGAAGGTTTGTTCCAGGCTGGCTCCATCAGTGGTTGGAGTGCAGCTTTTTGTTATGTTTCAGGTGGAACATTTCTTACTGTGTCTTTTTGGGGCTGCTCCACACAATGAACCAAAGATACATACCTCACCTGAAGCAAAATGTCAGTGTAGATGAATGCACACTTAAGTTTACCTTTATGAATAAATGGATGGTCAGATTTAACCTGAAATAAATCAAATTGATGGAAAGATAGCAGAATAAAATCTTATTTCTGTAGAAATTTTAAGAGAGAGCTGTTGTGGAATAAAGTTCCCTTTATTTTTTTGGCTGACAAATGGAGAAAATACTTTACATAGGTTGAATAACTCTCTGAATCCCAATTAGTTTATCATAGCATTGAGAGGCAAGTTCTTGGCGTAGGGAAAGAAGTCCCCTCAGAGCAGCAGGCCCCATCACCCATCCCAGCACTACAGCTGCACCCTGAGAAACACTTGGACATCATGTCAGGACACAGTGCCACTGGCACAAAAAAACTGGACAAAAATACCATGAGGACTTCACAGAAAATACATAGGAATTTCCTTGATGAAAATTTTTATTTGTCAGCAGAACTAAATTGGCAACACCAGTTTTCTAAAACTCCCCCTTGCCCTGAGTTCTATCCCTTTCCTCAGGAAATCAATCTCCTTTTTCCAGTCCTTTGGTCTTTTTCTCCTCCATCTTTCCTGTCTTTTCCCTAGGATGTTATACTTTTTATTTATTTATGAGCTGTAATACTCTTGAATTTTGCTGTTGAGCTGAAAGCTGTTTCCCCTTCAGTAGGTCTGGTGGTAGATGCTCTGAGCAGTAAGCAACTGGTCCCTCTGAATTGTTCACCAGACAGCTTTATATTGATCAAGGCAAACTGAGAGCCTGTTTTGCTGGCAAAAACAAGGAGGAAAATCAGTTGGAGTATACAGCCCCCATCATCCATGAATAAATGGAGAGCAGAACATAAAATAAGAAACACCATGAAGATGACTTAGATTAGGAAAATTTCGTCCATGCTAACAAAAACTGGGTACATCAACCAAACTAGGTTATGGAAACAGAAGCCCACCCCTGTGAGGAAATCCATCAAGGAGGTCTTGGACAGATCTTCCACTTCAGAACCACAAAATGTGAATATTATGATGATTGGCATCTGGTCCTCCTGATGCAAGCTTTCCTATAAAAATAGGAAGGAAGAAAAGTTCTGTAAGAGCATCATTCACATGTTCATTCTGCTGCTCACCACAGTCTTCTTAGTAAGGTCTGATGTCTTTCATTTTTCATTCTTTCCTGGAATGTATCTGCACACCATAGCCTTATGAAAGGTGGTTATTCAGTATGACACTGAAGTGGGACAGAGCAAAAAAAAAGTCTGGAAAACGAATTAAGGATTGAAATCCTACAAATAAGCAGTTTGGAAGTTTGAAAAGGCCTCCAAAAGAAAAAAATTGTTCCCTGGCATAATTGTTTTTTACATTTTTTCCATTAAGAACTCTTGCCTTTATAGCCTCTCTTTGCTAAATTTAACTATATCTAATCACGATTTTTTTTGTTGGCAAAATTGTGTGGCTTACAGGTAGCACTATTTCACATTTATGCAGAGATAACCAAGATTTATAAATCTCACTGAAATTAATTTTTTAATGCTAGAATATAAGAAAAAATTGATTTCTGAAAATGAGTTTACACTGGCAATCCCGTAGAATGCTATTTAATTATGTTAGTCTCATTCTTTCATTTCAGCCTTTTCCCATGCTGGCCATCCTTTGTGAATTCATTCTTGGACAGGGTGGTCGTTCAGAGCTGCTGTTCAGCACATCTGACAGAAATAGCAAAAAAGGTGATGTTCAGCCTTTAGGTGCTTTCACCATCCTACCACAAAATTTGCCACTACAGGACAAGTGCCACTTGAAGCCCTGTCCACACCCACGTGGGGTCTCCAGTAATGATGAACCACCATCGCCAGATATTTTGTGGAAAAGACTGATGCAGACACTTCATGTAACATCCCGTAATTTTCTGCACTCTGTTACTATGATCCAGTAGTTGTTCATCTTGATCTCTACCTGTCTCTGTAGTGTTTTGCTTCAGGACTCTTATCAGATAAAAGTTTTGGAGTACTCAAGACAAATTAAAAATTATTTTCTTTGAGAATTTTTATCCTAGAACTTGCATCATATTTTGATGTATTATGGGAAAAGTCAGCCCACAGAGTACACAAAAAGGCTAAGAAAAGAAAATATTACAGCCTTTTCAGTATTTAGAAATTAAGTAAATATGTATAATGGTTATTGAAACTGTTCCTCTTTTTCAAAATAGGAGAAGTTGCTCAGATCCTGTGGTGATTCTTATCAGTACTGAGATAAGTAAAGATCACTCATCTTCAGAAGCAGAAACCCTTACCACTTCTTATTGCAACAGAAAATTAACTCTTTTCCTTCCACGCTCATCAGTGGATATTTTCCAAGGCGCTTTCATTTATGACTCTTAAACAAATTTCAGCACAAAAGAAAAGCCTCAACAGCAAGAGACAAGCACTGTGACAGACAAATTATTTCCCCCAGCTTGCCAAGCCCGTTTTCAGAAGACAGATTCCAAAACCCAGGAACCCTAGGTTCCAGAGTTGTGGCATAAAGTTACCACACTATTATGAAGAAAATCTCCAAGTGATGGCACACAACATTAATCCTGTATTTCAAATCCCTCTTGGAATTTTAACATCTAGCCAGTAAGGAAACAAAATTACTGGAACCCTGATTTCCTGAGAAACCAAGTAATGCTGAAAGTAAACCTTCAGGAGATACTTTATTCATCTTTTAAAAACTAGTTAATTGAATTTGTCAATCACAGAATAACAGAATCATTTAGGTTGGATAATACCTTCAAGATCATCAAATTCAACCTTTGACCTATCACCACCTTGTCAACTAAACCATAGCATTAACTCCCGTGTCCAGTCATTTCTTGTTAAACTCCAGGATAATTTTTTTTCCCCCCCCTTTTTAAGTAAAAGGCTTCTAAAAAACTCCCAGTAAAACCTGTCCATTTTCAGTCTGAGCAAGATGAGTGCTTAGGGTGCTATCTCATCAAGCACATGGGGTGCCTACAACTGAGGTGTACAAGTTGTAAACAAAGGTGACTCGATCACGGGACGCGGATTGGATCAGGGTGCAAATCTGATCAGGATGCAGGTCACAGGACACCTCCATCCCCGCTCCGCTCCGCTCCCTAGGCGCGGCCCCAGGGCTCAGCCTCCTCCCCCTGCCAAGCGGCGGGGACTGACAATCCCTGTGCTCGAGGAAAGGCATTCTTTGCACCTCTGGGTCTCGGGGGCCGGGCGGGGCGGGAGCGGGGCCCCGCCTGCTGCCGGTGACGCGCCGGCTTCTCCGGGCTCTGGGCGGCGGCGGGAGCGGCGGCGGCGGCGGGTGAGCCGTGCGGGAGCGGGATTGGCAGCGGGACTGGGAACGGGATTGGCAGCGGGGGCTGTCAGACCCTCCGGACGGCCGGGGGGCACCGGGGCGGGTTGCCGGGGCTGTGTCCGTGTGTGGCGCTGGGAGCGCCGGGGCGAGGGGTGCGGGCCGCGCTCCCCGGGCTGTGGGGACGGCGGGGCCCTGCCCGGGCTCGGTGGGGCAGGAGCGGCTTCAGGAGCGGCTCGGGAGCCCCGGCCCAGCAGCCAGCCCTGTGGCTCGGCTCCTCCCGGCCCTTTGGAGTGTGTTTATCCCCCTGGTCTTTGATAGAGGGCTCCGCCGCGGTTTACGGCGCGGTGACTGCTCTTAGCAATGATTAACGCCGGGCAGGGAGAAAATTCGGTTTAAGTAGCTGCTAATCTTGTTTTGGTCCACTCCTTTTTGTTTTGCTATGGCAAATCCATCGCCTTTGGCAGTTGTGATCTAAAGATCACAGGGACGTGCAAAAGCTCTGTCTGTACATATACACATGTTATTGTTGTGTGTATACATTATATAACATACAATATACATATACTATACAAATATATAATGTATATCATAGCATGTTTTTGTATTAAATGCATCGTATTCGATGTACTATTCTGTTAGTCAGGAGACTGCCTTATGTTATTTTTAAATTCTGTGTTATCTTAAGTTAAGCAGCATGAGAAATTTTTAGGTACATATGAAGACAGCCTATGAAAACACAGTATGCAATTAAAACTAACTGATTTATAAACCAAAGGAAGTTCCAGTGACTGTGGGTTGCTGGGTTTGCTTTGGGTCACGTTCTGGAGCTGGGCACAGAGGCACGGGGGCAGCTGCCAGTGCTTTTCCTTGGGGTGCTGTGCTTGCTGCTCATCTCAGACTTGCTGGGATCATGCCCTAGAGACACAGTCGCCATCAGGTCAGGACAAGTGGCTGGGTGTTCTCACAGCCCTTCGAGGATATGGCAGTTCTAAGTAAATATTGCCTAATTCCGCTAGCAGTGTCCAGGGGATAAAGGCGGATGGAAATGTGGAGCCAAGCTCTTGAGGATCAGGGTCTGGCCCACTCGGGTGTGTTTGAGGCTCCCACCTGGCACTTGCCCACATTACCTGTGACCCAAGGGAAACTGCAATTGGAGTTGCCCACTCTGCTTCTCACACTGACAGAAATGGCTCAAGTGAAGGGAAAGGTTTTCCCATTTGTGTTAGGGACAACTGAAACTGAAAGTAATGCAAGGCAGGGCTTTCCTGAATGACACAATACTGGACTTCCTTTAGAAAAGTGGAAATACCAATGTCTTCTTTGTGTAGAAGATGCAAATAATTATTATGCCTGACTCAGCCTAGGGTATTACTTATGATGCTTGACTTGAAATCCAGAAATCTCTTGCTTATAATGTATATTTTGTGTTGAATCTAAGGAGTATTTGCCTTTTAATGAATTTAAAGATTTTGCATTGGTACACCATGCTTGTATTCATAGAAATACTTGTACCTTTATTATAGATGATGATGATTATTATTATTGTTATTTTAAATTTTATTTGGAAAATAATTATATTTAATTATTTTTTTAAAAAGGAGGAAAATATTTTGAAAATATTACTACTAAGGATTTGTGCTCCTGTACCATTGCAAAACAGCTGTGCTTTTCCACATTAACTCCTGAAGAACAGCTATTCTGGAGGTTAGCCAGCCCTAGTGTAGCTGCTTGAGCTAATTCTGTGATCTCTGCATGCCCACGGTGATGAGATGCTTTTAGCATAGGTGCAGGATACGGGTCACACGTGAGTGGTGCTCTGCTGTGCCAAGGCTCTGAGTGTCCCGATATTTCCCTTCCCAAGCACTCTGCTATACTGAGCAAAAACTATTGAGGATTTGGGTCAAACTGAGCGATTCTCAGGCATAAGAGCAAGTGGGGCATTGAATCAAACCATCAGCTGGCAGACATGAAGTGACCTTTTGGTGGACTGTAACCATCAAGCCAGGACTGGTGACGTGACTGATGCAAGGCATTTCAGTGCTACCACTGAACAGATGTAGAACAGAACATAATAAGGGTGAAGGCTGTGTTCACAGAAATTTTAGAGCCCTTACTGCTGCTGCTGCACATGGATCTCTTACAGAATAGCTTTTTCCATCCAGATAAAGGCCATGGCAGTCATCAGTTTGAACATACCTAGCTAAGCAACCCTAGAGCACCTTTCCTTGATGCTTCCCTCCTTCCTTGCCCTGGCAGCTTATTGCCCCTGCCACAGAGCAGCGTTGCCTTTGGCCTGCTGGGCTGAGCCTGCAGGTCAGACACGTGCTTCAGTGTGGTGTTCCCCTCTGCCTTCCCTTTTCCTGGGGAATGAGAGTTACTGTCAAGGGTACCAATGCAGAACTTGGGGCCTTTCTGACCATAAAGGGCTGAGTCAGTCTTGTGGTCTCATTTTAGTCAATTTTTGCTTAGTGTGTTTCCTAATTGCCATCATTTCAGGCAACTGCAATCTTCTCTGCTTGTATCATGCAATTTTGTAACTTCCTCATGTGAAAGAAGGAAGCACTCCTCTGGCAGGTTGATTTAAAAAGAAAATGCAAATAAAAAACCCAAAAGAACAAAACCCACACTACGATAAATCACAAAGTAAAAATGTTGTGAACATTTACTCAGCAGCATGGACTGCTGGGGGGTGTTTCTTGTGTCCTGGGAGTAGGTAGGTAGTATAAGACAGGTGACAACTTTGGTGTATCGTATCTCTGCAATGTGTCACACGGATCTTATTTCCATGCCTGTGGTGTGTACTATGCATAAGGTTTTGGCTTTTGTAAACAGAGAAGTAAAAGAGATCTCAATAGTTTAGGGTATTGTGTTTTTTCTTTCTTCTCATTAAACATTTTGCGTATTTTTATCATCTAAAAAAAGAGAAACCCTCAGCAACTTTTTTGTTCTTCTGATAAAAATACAAAGAGAAAAGCTCAGCTATGTGTCCTACAGGAATTTCGTGACTTCTTGGCAAGATAAGTCTTGGAATAGAGAAGCAAATCGTGCTTCATGTCTACAGGGAACTACGTGCACAAGTTTGCTGCGTAGTGTTTGGCCCTGTATCATTGTATCATTGCTTGCCTCTACACAGAACTTAAGAATAGAAACACCTTTCATAAGCATTGTTCTTACCCAGCTTGGAGGGGTAAAACCAAAACACAGAAGAATCCTTGATTAGTCTGTTTACAAAACATTCGTTCTGTATATAGACACTGAAGGACAGGAAGGCAAAATTAAAAAGCTTGTCATGCCACTTCAGTGACGGCTGCAGGAGTGATCTCTCCACCCACAGAAGGTGGACTGCCATCACGATTTCCTTGTTGGCAGAAGCTCCATCTGAATCACACACTTGGTCAACAGCTCTCTGTGCTCTTAAAATCAAGCATCTGTGGGAGGGAAAGAAGCAGAGAGACTGCAAAGACAGCTTGGAGCTGAAACCAGTCACAGCAGCCCTGGCACAGACGAACCCTCGTGGTGGGAGGTGTTGCAGAAGGAGCAGAGTCTCCTGAGCAATGCTTCTACACTGCACATAGCACCGAAGTGCTGCCTGTGCAGCATCCAGCAGTTCAGGCACGGGTCAATTGCCTCATGTGTGTGACTGGTGCCTTTCAAGGTGACTGTCCAGAGGGATCCAAGACACTTGTCTGAGGCTCGCACATGACCTACAGTTGATCCACCCTCTTCTTGAGCAGTGAAGAGTAAGTAGGACACCTTGTGAGCATCCATGAAGATACTGAACATCTAAGTTTAGCTGTCTGAATCCTACTTGTCCAGATTCCTGTAGACCAGGCGGAACAGTGGGAGTTGTAATGGAACATAATCCAATGATGAAATCACAAATGGTCCTGCAATTCCCACAATGTTCCTCCAGGGATCCTCTTTCAACTTGGAGAAATTCAAAACAATATTTTTCTTCTTGAGGTCTAATTAGTGAAATGTCTTCACAGAACCCTTAAATGTCCTCAGGGCTCCTGGTTTCAGTTTCCTTTCTGATTTTGTTGGGCCTGTTCTCCACAGAGAAAGGAGCCCACACTGTCTGCCAGCCTTGTGCTGGCCTTGACTTGCTCCCCGGTGCGCTTACTCCTTCAGTACTTAGGTGACAGGCATAAATAACATACATACTACATTCTTGCTTGTTTTCTTCTGTTTTGCTGAAAGTCTGCAGTTAAACAGGGTATGTCTCTGGATTGATGCTGTGCAGGTGTTGCTCAAGGTGTTCACAGTACACCAGCACTGCACGTTGTCCCACTGTCACCTCAGCATGACTTGTGACAAACTGCCTCCCAGTGTGGCAGGTGAATTTATCAATAGACACAAACCGTGCAAAAACCATTACAAAAAGCATCACCCTGTGGGCCCAGCCCAAAAGAAGTACCTGATCGGATTGCAGGGAGTTTCTCTTTGCTCCAGCATCTTCATGTGACTGGTGTTACAGATTGTCACAGAGCTGAGGGGCAGGATGCACACCAGTGCGTTCCATTTGTTTGAGAACGAGTAAACCAGCAATGATTTCATTATGGATCTTCTCTCTGGTAACTCTTGTGCACAAAAAGAGGAAGCAATTTACCTTCCATGCCTGCTTTTTTGTGGTATGAAGGAATTCCTGTTTCCTGATATTGAAAGGATTCGTGGCTTAAGAAAATTACTTCTTCCTTTCCCTTTCTTCTCTACCAGAGATGTCTAGGAAGATGAACTCACTTTTAGCTAAAACTGCATTTTAAAGCCAAATGTTCTACTCCTGTAGTAAAGCATCTATTTTATTGTAGAATTGACAGTGAGTAATTTACCCTGACCTCTGTTTGTGTGCTGCCAATGCATCCTTCAAGTTCCTGCTCCTCCTTTCCCTCAGGGAGGCCCTAACTGCTCACCTACCTTGCTTCTGTACAGCAACAGTCACCAGGTTAGAAGTTTTGCCTTGTAATAATCTCATTGTTTTAATTGTGTAATGGTGATGCGTGGTTTTAAAGTAGTCATAACTTAAACTTCTGTTTTAATGAGATCTTCAGTTGTATTCCCAGAGGGGAAGGCTTTGTCTTCTCAAGAGCAGTGTGCTTTTTCCCAGAAGAAATTAATTTCTACTAATGACATATGAAAAGGTGAGGTGGCAGTGGAGGTGTTGGGGAGTGGCTACAGGGGGAAGGGACATATCTGCAAGTCTCAGGCACTGAAGAACATCTTGATAATGCCAGAGCCTATGACGTGCCCGGCACTCGTGTATAAATAGTCACACTGGCACGTAGTGTCATTGCAATCGTGCTTTGAGAGCAGCTGAGTCCAACAGCCTTGTCTCTCATGCACAGCCCAAAGACACCCTCACATGTCTTGGGACATGTGAAATAATGAGACTGGTGTTTAATGGCTGAGACAGGAGTTGTTGTGCTTCCCAAGGATTTATGACTATGTGACATGTGTTAGATCAGTCTGGCCACTGGGTGCAGGTATGACTGTTTGGAGCTGGGGAGACAGGAAGGCAAATGACTCATTCCAGAGGAGAGAAAGCCCCTTGTCTCCCCCTCTCTGGGTGGATGAAGATGAATCACAGAATATGCCAAGTTGGAAGATCTGTTAGACCTGCTTGCTGGGAAAAAGATGGCAACAGCAGTTGTGTAATCCAGTGCTAAACCTTAGAGTAGAAATGCAAGATCCTCTCCCAGCTGAGGTCTTTTTTTGTGAGCTTTCCACAGCTGAATGACTGGGGTTTAATGCAAACCCTGGTAGGTTGGTGTTAATAATCCAGGTCAGTTTGCAAAGAAAGCATCTTGATTTTCTCAGGAAAACTATCCATCAATATTTGCACCAAAACTTGTAACTAATGCAAGGTAACTGTAAAGATCATTTGGAGTACTGTGGACTGTCTTTAAGAAAACATAAGATAATCTTTAGTCTTCAGTCAGACTGGGAAAATAATATCCTGTGTGATGGCATATGTGCATAAGAAATTACTTTCTTTCAAAAAATGGATTCTTCCATTTTCTCCAGGGTTTCCAGAGTCACAGATCCTCCGAACCAAGGCGAGTTTTGCACATTAAATATCTTTTCTTAGAGTAATAGGTTTGCTTGAAAAAATAAGGCTTTGGGATTTACAGCATGTGAACACCACTGTGGCAAACACTGGTTGATACTCCAGAATTATTTTGACTACCTGAGGATCACTAGAGCTTCTGTCATTCCAACCTTTGGTGGTAATTGACTTGTCTTAGACATCTGAAATATAAATTTGTTGGCAGTGTGGAAAAATCATAATTGGGTTCGTGTATATGATTGCCCTTTCACTGGATTTCTAGCGAAGCTTAGTTCTAAGGAGTGCTGTCTTTTCTCCATAAGCTTGGCTAAAGTAGGTGACTTTCCAACCTTGAATAGCTTTATTCTCTCTTTAATGTAAATGAAATTCTGTACTTCAGGGGTCAGTTAATAACTAGCTTTTACAATTGCAAAAGTTGTGTTGTTTTTAGTCTAGATGACATCCATTCTCTTTCCTGTTCTCCTGCTAGAACAATAATAGACCCTTTCAAGGACAGTGTTATCCTTACAGAGTTCTTTCCGAGTACATAAAGCACTTGCCTGTATGAATGTGGTGCAGGATTTGAAACTCACCTATAAAGGGGAATGCATCCTCAGTAATGATTGTTTACATCTCTGGTGGCACTAGTGACCTGATTGTGTCAGTTCTGCAGAAAAGTTACAGGCAGTGAGGAGTAGGCTGGATACCTGCAGCGGGGCTTTCCTCTATGGGCTTTGCAGCTACAGGGGTGTGTGGTACCTGGTACCGTCAGCTCCTGCTTCGTCTGGGCCCTTGGTTCCATTGAGGAGCCGCGATTGCAGTTTCGTTCTGCAATCCACGCATAGCCCTGGGATTGTAATTGTTCCTGCAACATCTCTGTGTTTCTGCAAACCAGCAGAGCTGGAGAGGATCTCTCAGTGGTTATCAGATCCCACCAGCCATGTGATGGACATTTAGTATGGATTGAACTGTAGGACCACACAGTAGTACTTCAAATACGCCCATACATAATGTGTAGGTTTCAACTGGTTTAGTTAAAGGTGTGGTTATATAAATTGACACTTGTTCTGTTTGAAGAGCGGATTGTGCTTTTTTTGGCCTGAAGTAAATACATTTAAGTGAACTTGGAATAATCGTTATTTAACACAAACCAGTTTCATCTCGATCCACTGTTTTCCCATAGGCTTGCCATACAGATCTGTGCATTCTGCTCATTTAGGCAGCACCTGCTCTGTGAGTGTGAAATCTTTCTCCTACTGAAGGCAGAAGTTGTTGTTCAAAGCACTTAGTGGTCTACTTGAATTCATTGTTGGAAAAATATCACGTGGGTTTGGGTGCTGTGAAAGCAAGCTGTGGGCCGTACTTGCAAGCATCAACTTTTCTACCTTTGCTTCTCTTATCTTGATCTTGAACCAGTGTTTGTTCCAGGCTGACCAGCAACTTCTTTGACTTGGCTGTGATAGCAGAGCAGTCAAGCCCAAGTGCTGCTTTTCTGCTCTCCCTCCCATTTTTGTGTATTTGCTATGCCTCCTGCTGTTCCCTCACGACTTTGAAAGAAGTTTGCCACATCATAGATGAGCCTCCTGTGCCAGGAGTTGGCCAAAAGCTGATATCAGTCTTATAAAGTTATTGCGCAGCAGTGGGGTGAAAACAACCAAAATCACATCTTAATGTTCAGTATGCACAAAAGAAATGAGAAGTAGAAAATCCAGGGATATGGATGAATCACTGATTTTCAGCTTGTTTTTCTTACTGGTCAGTCTCATGAAAAGTTTCTCCTGCCAAATGCTGTTTGTTTCTCAGAATTGCCTGCTTTAGTAATAAGTAACAGTATTTAGAAGCTATTTGCTTCCAAAATACTGTTGTCATGCCACTGGCACAGGCTAACATCTAGAAAGGTAACAAAGCCTGTTGAACAAGCGAACTGCCCAGTCAAATTCACTGTTAATACATTCTTAAATGGTTAATTTGATGGTTGATAGACCCAGCCCACAAACTAGAGCATTATGTGGATGCAGCTACACAGATGTAACAACAGTAAGATTTTGTGGCAATGATGGGCTGTCTGATACATTCTTCAGGGGAAGAGAGCCCGAAGAGTGAATTGCCATAGTGTGAAAGACTGGACATCTGATCCAGCTGTGCTGCTGTAATGATCCTTCATGGCCTTGGTCCACTTAAAAGACTCAAGAGACACAACAGTTTGAAGAGAGTTGATCATAATGCTTTGTGGGCACACTGCATTGACTGCAGTATTTCCTATTTGCCACAGTTTTGAGCTGCTGTTACACAGACTGCTTAGGATCGATCTATCTCAGGATGTTACTGCTTAGCTGTTCATTTTATTTTTTACTGTATCTGTGCTGGGTCTTTCCCAGCCATCTCCCCAGACACATGTCATCAGACTGGGAATTCTAATTCTGTGGTTGCGGCCAAAACTATCACTTTTGCTTTACTTTCCTCTCTGGCCCAAGACCAAACACTAACACTTCCTGGACTGGAGCAGGTAGCACACCACAAAAATAGATGTTTTGATAGCATAAGGAAATCCGCAGCAGGAAAAAAGCCAAGCTAAAACATGTAGTGCTAAGTAACAGCAATTCGAGCAGCAGACAAGAATTGTATCATAAATTAAAAGAGTTTGAAATGAGCAAAAAATGAGTAATTTCTGGCATGTGAGATTCAAAATGTTCCAGCGGGTGAGTCAGGAAGGGAAGGGTCAGGTGATGGCAGCCTCTGCATCTGAGAGACAGAGACACAAATTTAGCGATAAGACTGCTTGGTATTTGCTGACTTTTGATCTGCTTACTCAGCAGCACAGATACAGCTTCCATTAGCCCTTCTTTTCCTGTGATGAGTAAAAACTAGTTATTACAGAGATACCTTGAGAAAGATACTATTTTTAAGGCAACTTAAAGACTTAATTCCTGAGAGAAACATGCATTTTTCAAAGAAAGACTTACATTGTCTGAACCTTCCTTCAGAAGCAGCATTTAATATTTTTCTTAGGAATTTAATCTGTGTTCCAAAATACTGAGACTTTAGTCTCTCTTTACAACCCCCATCTTGTTGGTTTCTAGAAGTAACAGCTGTCTGATGTGTTGTTTGTAACCGGCATCATGTGAAAAATACCTTGGGGTGCCTTCTCTGTCTGTGTTGGTGTACCTAGTAAGATCTGTGTGTGGTTTATGAGTGCACAACGTGTACGTCCTCACTCATCACTTCTGCAACTGAAGGGAACTGTCACTTGCAAAGTACACAGGTGCTACTCTGCAAGTGGTTTAGCCTGGAAATTACTTGCTGCTTTCCCTTCTCAGAGGTAGTTTCAGTGCCAGTGTGTGCCTGTTCTGTGTAAGGATCAGAAGCCTAGTGCTTGTCCAGTATTTTCCATGTTGAATACAGCTGAAAAGATGGTTGAATTTGCTGGCTTGCCAAGGTTGCTGTTTTTTCTGAAACTGATCTCTCCTAGCTCAAGGGATCTCAGAAGCTCTCTGCAGCAAGGATGCTTCCTGAAACTTTACCTTGAAGGTCACCAATGCTTCCCTTCAAAGACTGCCTTATCTCTTTGTCAGCCTTCTGAAAATGTCCTAGCAACAAAACGTGTGATTATGTATGCCACAAAATCATTTTAGGTAGTTTAATCTACTTCTTATGCACCATAAGAATTGGAAAGAGTAGCAAAGGCCAGCTCACATCGCAGACCAGCTTGACAGGCCTGGAAAACACAGGAGTTGGAGCTGCAGTAAAGTCTTGAGTGGTCCCCAGGATGACTGCAGAAGCAGTGGCAAGCATTAGCCCCGATTAATAAATAATTACCATGACTCTGGCAGGTACTGTTCTTTCAGTGATGTGACCCACAATTACTGTTCTGTAGTTGTTGCCTAAAAACCCAAGATGCCAGTGTTAGCGTTTACCAGCAGTTTCTAATATGAGAAAACCAAAGTAATAATTGCTCTGAGATCAGCAACCCACTGAAACTGCAGAATATCCATTAAGTCCTTTGGTTGTGCGTATGTCTGCAATTTGAGCCTGAAAAACAAAAACCAAAACAGACAAACAACCCACCCCCACCCCCCAAAACAAAACCACCAAACCAACCCAACAAAAAAAAAGAAAAATAAAAGAATGGGGAAACACATGATGCTCTCTCCTACTCTGAACAGATTTCTTAGTACTTCTTCCGTGTTTATCTTTAGGCTTTTAGAGGTTTCAGAGAGGCTTGGCAGGCAAGTCATGCTGCTGTCCAGCAATATGGTATTAACTTGAAGCAATTCAAAGTGTGGTATAATACCACTGTAATTGGAAATCTGTGACCCACACCTGACACTGTAATCCTTGTGATGTATTTGTTTTGGAGGGTAGAAGGAAATTAGTAGTTTTCATTAACTCTTTGATTCTCAAGTTCCTCTGAAATGAATGAAAGTTTCTTGTATAGTGTCTTTTTATTTCTTCTGGTAAAACACGTCTTGATAGCCGGGAAGATAGCAGGACAAGGGAATGGCTCACTGGGGAGAAATGCTAATGTAATGGTTAAGGAGAAGCTGTCTTATACCTGGTGGCCACAAACAAGTGTTTAGAAACCAAATGGAGTGAAATTCCATAGGAAGGAGTAGTTAACTAAACATCTTGGCAACAGCGCCTGGGAATTTCAAGTACAGCCACAAAGGCATGATATTTGGCAGTGCCTTTCTACATTGCATTGTGGTTGGAGGGAAGGTGTGTGAATTCTGTCAGTGGTTTGGAAAGCTCTTGTTCTTTTAAAAGCAGTTTAGACAGTGTGCTTGTTTTTTACTCAGCAATGAAATTATTCTGTTCCTACTGTAATACAACCCTGATGAAACAGGTACCTTGAGCCTGGGAAGCGGGAAGGATTTGCTCAAGGGGTCCTTCATTTTGTTGACTTCACTAAGCAGGCTGCGGCCCCCTGACTGTTGTGTAGAGTTCAGATGAAAATGCTGATGTCTTTCATACTCTTTTCACGTCTGACCAACAGATCCTTATAGTAATTTGCTGAGGGAGGGTGAGGCAAATGACCATCGGGATAGGTGAAAGAAGGAAAGATGCTCTGTGACCTGCACAGTCTGGAGTTTCAGTCGTCACCATCTGGTTCATGAACAGTGAGGAGCAGAAGTGAACTCATGGCTCTGATCAGTGCAGTTGGGTTGACCCCAGGTGTTAAGGTGGAACAGGTGAAGTAGAAGGCATTTGCTTACACTGAGTTTGAATAATTCCGGATTGACTGAAAGTCCCTGCTTGAGGAACAGCATTTGAATAAGATTTTTCCCATCAACAGGAGCAGTAGTTCTGTGATAGCTGTGTACCCAATTGATGTAAATGCCAAGCTGTGTTAGGATGCGGTCAGTTTGGCAACACAGAATGGTACACTTTATATAGGTGGCATACATTCATACATATATAGTTTTTGGGGTTTTTTTCTTCAAAACTGGGGAATAAGCCCTCAAAGTGTTGCCTATTTCTTGTATTCTGAGGTTGCAGAGTAAGTCACATCTATGTCACTGCTGGACTAGAAGACCTTTCCGTGGATATATACAGTATATTTGATCTTATGGTTTCAGGCACTTTTGTTCCATAAACAAGTTAACATTGCTTTCTCCCACTTGTTATCCTTTCATTTGAAACCCACAGTAATATTCCGTCCATGCTTTTGACTAGCTATGAGTTAGTACTAGGTGAGGATTTAGCTCCTTTATTTCCAACTCCCTTGGAACAACAGTGGCACAGGCATCTGAGGAGATGCTCTTTCTGCACCAGTGACTTTCCCTGCCAGTGACTGACCTTTAAGAATTAGTCCAGAACCTGAGGCTTCTGCAACTACAGTGAATGCTCCCCAAGAGAAATTTGCATTATCCTATCCCAAATCTTAGTAGTAGTTATGTTTTAGCATGGAATTTTGTTTTTTATAGGTTTGGGGGTTTTTTGAACACTCCAGAGCTTCTCTTACTTATTCTTCCCACTCCTCTCCCTTCCGCCATCACCCCTGCGTGTGTATTTTCCTTACAAGTCCACATGGATCACTTGCCTTTCAGGAATATAGTGTGGCCAGGTGCACGTGGGCATGGTCTTTGATAGTGAGCTCCATATGGATGCAGCTGAACTTTCTACAGGCTGTAAATGAAAATTACTATGACTTTTTTTTGAGTCTTAAGGTGACCAAAACATAAAATGCAGGAAAGACTTGTAAGCATTTAGAGATTCAATTTTTATCTCTCTCTCTCTCTCAGTCATATTGAAGCCTTGAATGAAAGTTTCATTTGATACTGATGATGGGAACAACCTTGAAAGCACAGCTGAGGACTTTGCTTGTGACTGGATAGTATTTTCGATCATCACCAAGGTCTAAAAATAAATCACACTTCCCCATTAAAGCCTGAAGGTGGTCATTTCGTCATATGATTAGAAATAACCAAAGGTGGATGGATGGATGGATGGATGGATGGATGGATGGATGGATGGATGGATGGATGGATGGATGGATGGATGAGCTGACTAGCAGCATTTATCCTTGAGAGCAAGCACTGACCACATGAAATGCGTGAGCGCTCCCAGAGCAGATGAGGATATTGCACAGGCCACTGCCCAGCAATGAGTGAAATCGTAAAATTTCAGTGCAGCTAAATACAGCTACTAGTGAGGCAGCCAGGAGGGCTTGCATTTGTTCATGCTGCTCTTAGAGCGTGTGGTTTTTGTCTGTGCTACTGCTTGAGTTTTCATCTTTCAGTTTGGGAACGCTGGGGGGAGATTACTTCCTCCTTTAGGAGCAATCCATCTACATGATAAAAGGGTATTTCCCTAGTAATGTTAGATTATCTGTTTTAATTTTGATTTTAAAATACAAAATAATCTTTAAAACATGAAATAAAATATAACGCTTGATATTATTTATCTTATTATTTATTACCCTTAAGAAGAGCACTGCAGTTTATTTGTTTTCCCTAAGAAAAGCACTGCAGTACTTGTGGTTTTTTCCCCCTCTTCTTCCTGGTTCTTTTTTAGGCACAGGAAGTATGGCAATTCATCCTACGTAATCTTTTTGCTTTTGAGTGGTTGTTGTTAGCAGTTGTGGAGCTGTTCCCTGGCATTTTTGTTGGTTATACAATTAAGAACCATCAAAAATATGTACTGCAAGGAGCAGTTGATATAGTAAGTATATGAAACTAAAAAAAAAGGAAGTCTTCATATTGATAACAGATTAGAAGCAGAACAAAAACGTACTCAAAGCAATGTGGGGGGTTTTTACCAGTCACAACAGAAAGTGTTTTATCAAAACTACAGATCTACCACTGGCTTTTTTGATTTTGTTTCCCAGCACTCATTCATTTCTGTCAGAGGAAATTTTGTTTAGAGTAAAAGAGACCAAAAGCCTTCTGTTTGTCTTCTGATGGCTGCTTCTCTCCATCTCTGGTATTTTGGGTAGGTTTTTTCTCAAGATAAAAAGATAACTTCTTAAGCAGAAGTTTCACTGGCTTCGCTGGGTGTTCTGCTTCACTGGCTTCTCTATGTGTTACACAAGTCCCCAGATATATATCTTGCTACCAGCCAGAATATTGCATTCAGTACATTTACAAGTGGCTGCAGCATGACTGGGCAATCTCACTGAAATCAGTTAAAAAAGGCAGCTTTGAGGGGTTTGCATTTCCATTATTGATTTTTTTTTCCAAATTACTTGATGAAAAACCGGCGTATTTTAAATATTTTAGGAAGCTTTTTGGTGTTGAAATATTAATTTTTTTGCCATTAAATATTTAAAATTGTTGTGGCTGTTTGGAGTTTAAGCTGTTCTTGCTAACCTGCACCAACACATAACTCGGTCATTAGAAAAACAGGTAACAAAATGAAACGTGCTATTTCAGCCTTGTCATTCGCTAGCAGTGTTAGGAATGAGATATTTTGGGCTTGCATAATTTCTCACTTAAATCAGCTTAGAGACAGGAGAGAAACACACTGCAGAATTTGATGGAATAAAGATACATAACTAGAAAAAAAATTTGAATTGCCATTTTGGAAAAAAAAAAACCACAACAGATTCAACCAGATCAGAAAGGGGGAAAAATAACATCAAACCATATAGGTTTACAACTATATTTAATGGGGAGAGACAGCAGAAAGAATCTTCTTCATACAGCCCAAGCCCAACACAGTGTTTTTGCCTGTACTAAGCACTTGTGAGGCTGCACCTTGAGTCCTCTGTCCATTTCTGGGTCCCTCACTTGGAGAAAGACATTGAGGTGCTGGAGCATGGCCAGAGAAGGGCAGCAGAGCTGGGGAAGGGTCTGGAGAGTGAGTCCTGTGAGGAGCAGCTCAGGGAGCTGTGAGTGTTCAGCCTGGAGCAAAGGAGGCTCAGGGGCGACCTTATCAGTCTCTACAACTGCCTGAAAGGAGGTTGTAGCCAAGTGGGGGTCAGCCTCTCCTCCCAGGCAACCAGTGACAGGAGGACAGGACACAGCCTTACACTGTGCCAGGGGAGGCTCAGGTTGGACATCAGGAAGAATTTCTTCAAGGAAAGGGTTGTTAAGCATTGGAATGGACTGCCCAGGGAAGTGGTGGAGTCACCTCGCCATCCATGGAGAAGTTCAGGAAGCAACTACACATGGTCCTTAGTGCCATGGTCTAGTGGACAAGGTGGTGGTCAGTCAAAGGTTGGGCTTGATGATCTTGGAGGCAACCTAAATGATTATGCAATTCCATGAAAGGTCTGTGATGTGTGCTCGTGCTCTCTTGTGAGGTAAAAGCCATTTATCTCCCCAAAAGGAAAGTTCCTGATACACTTTTGCATTAACAACAGTGAGCCAATTCTCACCCCCACCTTGCAGAGGTGCTTGACACTGCTGAGCCTGTGCACCAAGAAATGTCCAAGTGCTCTTCTATAAATTCAGCTCGGAGCATACATGCCAGTTAAGCATAAATAAATGGAGTTAAAAAAACAAGAACATTTGAGTGTGTTTTTGATACTCCTATTTTATCAGTACCATTCTAGCTATAGAAGTGAAGTGATGGCCTTATTTTTATGGACATGGGAACTATGCAATGGCACCCCTTAGGATGAAGTCTTATGTATGGGCATTTTTATTTGGAAACAGAGTATCCTACTTTGATATAACTGATCCTATAGAAATTTGACAACAAAGTGTTTGTTCCAAAATAATTTCCTGGTCAAAGAAATGTATGTGTGCTTATCTTTGTGCCCTGTTTTATTAAAATGGGTGGAGTTTGTAATTTGAAAGTGTTTGTAAGAGGCATTGGGCAGGGTGGGGTGTCAGCACTCCTTGGCTGGGCTTGACCTAAATATGTAGTTGTATAAAAACAAGAGCAGCTTCAAGCTCTGTATCACTAAACAGGAGGTGGTGTGTATATAGGCTGGCAAGTAAATAAAGCTGTCCTGCTCTTCCCATGTGGGTACCTGTCCTGAGCAAACTGTCCAGTTTATTGGACTGCAGATGCAGTTAAAAATTTATTGGGATTTTCAGTGAAAGAGTACAGTTAAAATGTAAGTTAATGACGGGGTGTTTCGATTTGGTCTAATCATACCCTTTCCTACGTGGAG
The DNA here is from genome assembly GCA_013397055.1 of Pachycephala philippinensis. NCBI lineage: Eukaryota > Metazoa > Chordata > Aves > Passeriformes > Pachycephala > Pachycephala philippinensis. The sequence goes on from VWZT01013260.1 coordinate 187,210, forward strand.
GTTTGAAAACCACGGACGCTGTGAAATTTAGCCTGAGTTTTAGCTAGCCTGCAGGATCCAAGCAGTTTGTGTCTCCAGTTCTCTGAGTTTCAGGGAAATGGTTGAGAGGGGTATTTGATTGTTCTGGCTCAGGTGTTTGAGAGTCTCTGGAGCTCAGCTGCAGTGACACAGACCTGTGCTTGGGCACCTGGGAGTGAGGCACAGGCAGCACTGCCTCGCCTGTGTTTGTGCACTGGGAACGCTGGCAGAGCGGAGCTCTTGGGAGGTGGGTACGAGGATGAACCCTCAGATGGCTCTTGGAGCAGAGGAGAAAAGCACTGACTTCCAGAGAGGGACAGGCATCACTGGACTGTCAAGTATGACAAATACGTAGAGCAGGGGACTAGCCCAGTGCTTCTAAAAAGGGATTATTTTTTAAATGCATCAATTCTGAGATATAGTTAATGCAAGGATGGTTTTGGCTATATATGGCACTAAGCCTGGCTTTTTCCACTGTCTCCTAATAAATAACAAAAGTGATAATGACCTTTAAATAGCTACTAAATGCCAACCTGATGTCTATTCTGTTTTTTTTTTTTTTCAGGTTGATTTTTTTTTTACTACAAATCAGTGAAGATGACGCCAAAACATGAAAAACAGGTAAGTCATATGTAAGCTTTAATAAAAAAGGATTCAAGTGTGGCAGTTGTGGATTGAATTTCATTAAGGTTCGCATGGATCAGGGAAGATTGGTTGTATTCTTCATACTTTTAGTTGCCAGGATACAGAATATTCTGGAATGATGCAGTGCCAGTTCCTTCTGTTAAAGTCTGATAGAAGAATCAGATATTCATTCAGAGTAAGTGACTGTGCGTAAGGGGCTCAGACACTGAGATGGGAGAGAAGGATTTGGATGGAGTCTTCTTTTTATCAGTCTTTAGATATTTTATAGGACATAATGGTTGGAGCTGGGTCTGAACTCTGGTTGCCAGCTGCATGGACCACAAGAATCCCACTTGCATGTTCTCTTCTGCTCAGTCCAATGAACATTAAAAGTTTCAACAAATTATTTTGTCTCAGCTGTTAGTCTCTTATCAGCCTTACTACGCAGCATGCGTGGAGTGAAGATGCCAACACCCACAGCATGAAAAGCTCCATGTCTTTTGTGGCTGATCCTTTTACTAACAGGCAGCCTGATGGGATACACAATTTTTCTTGGAAGCTTTGTGGAAAATTGCTCTACAGGGGTTATTGACTAATCAGATGTGTAACAGGAGCACAAGCTTATCACCTGATACAGTCCTCAGCACAGACATTTGAATTAAAATGCAGCTGAAATGATTAATACAAATAATCAAGCAATGTGAGATTGTTTTTATTCCTCCTTCTTGTGGTAGATTTTCCCCTCATATTAAAAATAGATATTTCCATGTCAGATTTCCTATTTTCCTAGTAGGAAAATGTTAGAGACTTCTGAGAAGGACAGAAGTAGTCAAATTCTATATAGTCAGGCTTCTGCCTTATCCTTGTCTCTGAGGAATCCATTGCATTATGCAGAAATATATCCAATGGGAAAAGAGAGAAGGGGAAGAAAAAAGAGAAAAATGAAAAGAGAAAGATTTCTCGTGTTTGCTTCAGCTGCCTTTGTGGGTTATTTTTCCTTTTGAGGCAGATCCAAATGGAACATTTTGTTTTTCCATGCTTGTGTCTGTGTGACCTCAGTGCTGTCCTTTTACTCTGCTGTCAACACTCATGTTCTTTGCATAGCTCTGTAACCATGAGGGAGTAGGTGTAATCCAGGTTTGGGTGTCACTTTGGCCATTTTGTCATTTTTGTGTGACCCTATCTACTTGGACTGCTCCTGACCTTGAGGACAGGGTAGCAAAATACCACCAGTGCCATGCTTAAACTGTCTGGTCTAGCCAGGAATTAAAAAGCACATCCAGCCAGAGAAACTGTTCTGCAATTCCTGCTTTTTAAGTAGTTATGATTACTTTCAGGGCAGATTTGAAGATTCTGAATATTCATGAGGATGTTCAGGCCAGCGTGGCTGCTGGGATCCATATCAAAGCTATAGCATTAGCAGTTTGGACGGAAGATATTTTGCCTTTGAATTCAGCAGTTTCCAGAGAGAAGGAATAAATGGAGATGCCACATCTTTCAGTAGCTTTCTCTTGAGTATATATTGTTCCCAGTGCAAGAGGCCTCCATGCCCAAGCCTGGACACTTTTAAGTGTCAGCAGCAAATTTTGGTTTTGAGAGAATTGTTGCACTGAAGTGTTACAGGACACATGTTCTTGAATGCATTGATAAAAATGCATGTATTGTGCCCCTCAATTAAAAAAAACCCCAACAATACAACCAAGAAAAAAACCAAAACCAAACTGAAAATATGTGTAATGTGGCATAATAGCTAGATCTGCAATTCTGGAAAAACCAAGCAGCACTAGGCAGGGGAGGAAGACACCTTGTACAGAATTGCAGCTGGCAAAAGTAAAAAGTCCCTGAAACCTTGGCTCTCTTTGTTCTGAGTGTCCCATGTTGTACAGCTGGACTGGAACACAGTTTTGTGACAAATGATTAAGTTAGTCTTCAAGTGGTCTGTGGGAGGGAGAGGTCAGCGTCACCTCCCCAGGTGGACAGGGCATTACTTGAGAATAGACACATCTATTGAGAGTATTCTCATTTTTATAGCAAGATGGGGAGGGAGTGGAATACATACAGAGGAGAAAAGCAATTATTGCTCAATACTGCTGTAGCCTCCTGATTGTTTGTGACCAGGAAATGCAGGATGGGCTGAGCATACAGCAGCAATCTTGCAGAGGAATATTCTGCCACCTAACTCTGCTTGGACCATAACATAGTTTGTATGTGAATATTGGCCTTTACAAGCCTGCTTCTCTAGGGACGTGAAAACATAGGCACCTTTTCTGGCAGTGGGTCATCATTTATACTGGGTGGTTAGGTCTGCTTTGATTAAATCAAAGCTGTTTTCCCGGTGGGATCTTGTGTTCTGGAGAAGACTTAAAGGTCAAAAGAGAAGGAACAGCTTACATGTGCAATGCCACTGTTTCAGAGCAGCAAAATCTGTAACGGGAATTGGGATTAACACTTCCTGGATTCAAGAGATGGATAGGGGAAGTAACCCTAAATCTTGAGAAAGGCTGTACATTTTTATTTTTCATTTCTGGTTGCTTACTGTTTATCTTGCTTCATTCTAAACTCAGTATTGTCATTTTTTCAGTAAGTAAGGGGGAAAAATAAGGAACACCCAGTCTTCTGTTGAAATCCTGGTGTTTCAAATCAAAGCTGACAGTGACTGTGTGTGAGGGCTGCAGTTTTCCAGGGTGCTCTGCTGTTCTGCAGATCATTTTTCCTCTTGGCTCAGTTCTTTACTGCTTAGACACTGCCTGCCACAGCGTATACAGCAGGTCTCCCTTCTTTGGTAGGTAGAGTCTGAAGGGTTTTAACTTCCTCCTTACTGAAGCTCAGTGACTAGTTAATTGCAAGTTAAAAGTGTGCAGAAGTTTTCCAGTGTGAATCTTGTCGTCTGGAATGATTTGCAAGGTAAGGCATAGCTAACTGAGAGCACATACAATAGCAACTTTTAGTAACGATACTTTGGTATAATAAAGGTTTGAAAGAAGTATTTTACTTCGAAGACTGTTTTCATTCTGTGCAAAGGAGAGAGTTATAGAAGGTTATTTGGAAATGGGGTAATTTGGGGAACCTGGACAAAAGGAAGGCCAACAAGGAGCTGATAGAGCAGTAGATGAGAGGAAGGAGACTTGAGGTCAGGTTATAAGCAGGCTGCCTGAGGTTGTGACTCCTGTGCTGCAGCAGTTGAAGGGAAGATGAGTGCCTGTTTAAAGCTTCTTGGCATAATTTCTCTTCTTCCACTTGCAGGACTGATGCATTTAGTGCTCAGTGAAGGAAAGAAAGTATGTAGAGAAGTGATTGCAGCTTTGGAGAAGATTAGGACACAGGGAAAGAGGAATTTGGAGAAGACAAAAACTTTTGACGTAAAAAGACGGTGCAGTGGGTCTGAAAGTATGCACTATCTATCTATCTGTCTATGATAAATATTATAGACAGGAAGGCCGGTGGAGAAAAACAACCAAAAAAATGGCTGCCCTCTCCTGTGTTCAGCACATCGCTGATGATCTTCTCTGGAGCAGAAATAACTTCCTCATATGTCCCACTAGTGTTTTTGTAAAAGTAAAGGCATGACCCTCAGCTGGTGGAAATGATTAAAGCTCTGTTCATTTGTTCCTCTTGTGTCATGCTGGCATGGGGTTAAAAAGCTGCAGGGGAGGATTTGCCCTCTGGTGCTCCTCAGCAAGGAAAGAAGCAGCAGAGGTGGCAGGAGCCTTTCAAATGTGCTTTCTTTGGCAAGGTGTTCATGATACTAGAAGGGTAATCACCAGTTACACAGAAAACACCCCTGGAACCAGGAGCTGGGCTAAGGTGACATAAAACCAAAGGCTGTGTCCAGCCATCAGGCCATAGGCTCCCCATCTCTGAAGTAGTAACACCTGGAAATCAGAGAGGAAAATTATTTAATCCAGACTGTGAATGCCTCCCTGCTACGTACAGAGTGCAATGGCTGTTCAGGAAAAAGTGCATCTTCGCCTTTCAAGGTTGTTGTTGTTCTCCTGTCAGTCCACTGAAGGTTTGCAGTGGTGGTACATGGAAGTGTGTGTCAGGGGAGAAGACCTGGCTGAAGAGTAAGGCTTTTATTTCTGATGTCTTTGGTTTGGGCATAGGAAGACACATTTTGAGAGCTTTCTCGTTCAAGATTTCTTGATTTATGCAAATACGTACTAAAAAAAGCATGTTTTTTACCAGAAACACTGTCATTCCTCCCACAGTCGATTCCTATACCTGCAGATCTTGTGCAGTGCCTTCCTCTCAGGGGGAATATATCTACAGCTTAAAGTGATACACATTTCTTTTAGTCTTTGCCAAGTGGTTGGCTTAGCTTTTGGGGCGAATAGCTTATTTAAGCAACTGGAGTAGGGCAGCCTTTGCATTTGGTCCAGAAGCAGCAGGTATTTAAGCACACTTTCAACCTTTGTATTTTAAAGGAATATTTTCCATCCTAGTATGAATATACAGATTTATCAGGATTTTGGGGTTTGGTTTTGTTTTGTTTTATCTACAACAAAATTTTGATCATTAGCTGAGGATATTCAGAACCATTTAATTCTTCAGTCTCTTCCAATTCCCATTAATGATGCCTTGTTACATTACAGTAACGTCCACAGGCCCTCTGTTTCTCTCTCTTGGGATCCCTCTAAATTATTATATAAATGTAGAAATTACAAGGAAGTAAGATAGATATGACAACTTCTACAACAACTACTCTGTATGATTGTCCCCTCAAAATGGGGAATTATGCTCTGCAGTGTAGCTGTGTTGCTTCCTTGGGCAGGTTGATGGGCAGATTGGAACAGAAATGCCCCAGTGCCACATCTTCAGCTTTACTCTTTGTCAGTGTTGATTACAAATGTGGGAAAAGCCTAAGCCTCATTCTCCTTTACTTGTGTGACTTTGAATGTAGGATTTTTAGTTTGTTGCTACCAAGATCGCATCTCCCATGCGTGAAACATGTATGACTTCTCACAGTGTTACTTAATCTGAAATACTCCTTTTCAGCTAGCAGTTTGGCAGGGACTTTCCCAGACATGTGGTGTAGCTCAGATGATTCATTGCTTTTTGCTTCTCCATTTATAGGGTTGCAAAATTCAATAAAACAGCAGTTCAGCTTTTGATCTGATTCAGTAGTTTGTGGAACAGCAGAACAATCAAGAGAGTCTTTAAGGCTGCCTTTGTCTTCTGAAATTAATTGCTTGATTTTTATTATGCACTTACAGGAATTTGTAACTGTCTTGGTGCGAGACCCCAGGATACAGAAAGAAGACTCATGGCATTCTTACATAGACTATGAGATATTTATTCACGTAAGTACAAAAAATATCAGAACAGATTCTTTGGGCTCTTATTGCTGTTTCTGTCCAAGACAGGGTTGTCTTTGGGATATAAACAGAATTTCTGCTTCTGGGATGCTGGAGGCTATTATTCTCTTTTTAACAGCTGGGATGCAGTGGAACAGGTAAGGTGGGTTTGCCAGTGGCCATGTAGTAGGTCTGGCAGAGCTGAGGTTGAACCTAATGTGTTCACCTTTGCATTCCACAGTATCTTGCAACAGACGAGTCTTAGCTTTACTTATCAGCTAGAAGACTGTTACAGTCAGTGATACCTTACCATTATAGAAGAATGTCACAGTTCAGGTATTCATGGGGAAACAACTTTCTTTTCAAGTAATTATCTGGTTATTTGTACTTTAAATTCTCCTCAGTTCTTTTTGCCAAGTTATTTGGTTGCTGCAATGTGGTTGTTTTCAGTGTACCTTGACATTCATATTATGCTAATTTAGTGGTGCTTGAATGTGTGAAGTAATTGCATTTGGGTTTATGATTGTAGTCCACCATATGTTAATGGGAGTGCACTTGGAATTACGGTGCTTTTGTGCCTTAAATCTGCCCTATACATAATTTTGTTTTATTGGCTGTTCTTTGGTGGATGACATAGGGAAGGCGTTACCCTAATTTCCCAAATCTAGATCCAAGGATTTTAATTGCAGTGTAAAATAAAGGTATTTGAGAGCACCAAGTTACGTGGTTAACGTTTGGCACAAGACCAAAAGCATTTCCTTCCTGTGTGGAAGAGTTAAGCAGTTAGTGTAGGAAAGCAAGCAGTCAAATGATGACTTATTAAATGTCTGTGTGACAATCCTCTCCTGTGTGGCAATCAGAGTTGTGAAACTTTTAAATTTACAATGTGCTTCAAGTACTGGTTCCAAGTAATTATATTTCTGGTAAATAGAAATTCTGTAGATTTGGCAGGGTGCTGTATTACTGTTTCACAGACATCAATGCCTCTGAATAGAAGTGTATTAAGGCTTTCTCAGCGATTGCTAAGTTGAGGAGATGTTGTTTAGACCAAATGTGTCATAATTCAACTCCAGCCAGCAGCTAAGCACCACACAGCTGCTTGCTCACATGCCCCACCAGCAGGATGGAGGGAAGAGAATTGCTGGGGCTAAAAGAGAGAAAACTCGTGGGTTGAGATAGGAACAGTTTAATAATCAAAATGTAGTAGTAACATTAATAATAATATTAAATAATAATATTAACAATACTGATAAGGAAAATAAAAAACCAAAATAAATAAAACAGAAAGAAAAAGTGAAAGACAAGTGAAGCAAATGAACACATATGCTCAGCACCAAGTAACTAAAGCCATGGCAGTCCCCAACCAACCTCCACCCTAGTTTATTGCTGAGCATGATGCCACAGGGTATGGAACATCCCTTTGGTCAGTTGGGATCAGCTGTCCTGGCTGTGTCCCCTCCCAACCCCTTGTGCACCCCCAGCCTGCTCACTGGTGGGGTGGGGTGAGGAGCAGAAGAGGCCTTGGCTCTGTGCAAGCACTGCTCAGCAGTAACAAAAACATCCCTGGGTTACCAAGTGTTTTCAGCACAGATCCAAAACACAGCCCCAACTACTGTGAAGAAAATCAACTCTCCCCCAGCCAAACCCAGATTACAGTGTTGTATGATCCAGCACTGGGCATCTCTGAAGCCATTAAGCATCAACTCAGCCTCCTGCCACTGCAATGCCAGGGCTTTCGGAGACCAAATCCCTAGGTTAGTCCTCCCACCCAGACTTCTCAGTGCACTCAAAGTATTGTGTCTGCCTAGCTTTTAGGCCAGATGAGTTCCCCTTCTACCGAGCTCTTAGAGCATTTATCTTCTTAAACTGTGAGGTATCCTGGGTGTGCTCCTCTATTCCAGAAGGCTGTCGTCTTTGTGCTCTCTGCTGTCTGCAGTTACAGCTCCTGGCAGGCAGGGAGGGTAGGCTGCACTGCAGGCAGTTTTCTAATGGAGTCCTGTCTGGTGTGTGGGATTTCATCTAAATGTATGCTCCATGGGAAGATTTGGCAAAAGTATTTAATTTCCACAAATTATTTCTCTTTTGATGAATTGGCATTTTCTTAGTGAACTAGTAGTGTTCTGTGGGAAAATTTCCAAATGCTGCTACTTGCAGAGAGCAGTCACATTGGTTTCTTTGGTTTGATTTAAGTGGGACTGCACACTAGAAAAACTCCATGTAGCTCTTTGCAGGATTGTAACTAGAATAGCTAAAGATGATCTTTTTCCCCTGCAAAGATTGACGTTATCTACTGAAACCTTTTCCTGAGGTCTATTTTTCCTGTTACTGTAAATTGGACTGCAATCCAGATCTCTTGCTTTTAAAAAGAAAGCAATGAAAAATATTTCCCTGAGAAGCAGTAGAAGCTGTCACCAGTCCTGTCTGAGGTAAAGCACTGTCCTTAACATAAATGGAATTAATGCCAAGCTTTCCATTGGTGTCTCGGGCATTAGTATAACGTCTTGGATGTGTATTTAATACCTTGACTGCACTTTAGCTTAAGGTGATTTGCAAAGTAAATGTTTTTTATTTCCCAACAGACCAACAGTATATGCTTTACAAGGAAAACATCCTGTGTTAGACGACGCTTTCGAGAATTCGTTTGGCTCCGGCAGAGGCTTCAGAGCAATGCAGTGCTTATGTGAGCAACTTTATGTATGGCTATTTAATAATCTGTCAGTCATGGAGGGAAGGATTGTTTCATCTTAAGTCAGAGAACTATAGAAATCAGATCTGGAAAGTAGCCCGTGTTTCTTATTAGTGCAAGTTTATTCTGTACGATGCATTTTATGTGCTTTAAACCCAGAAGAATGTGGTTTGTACTAAAAGCCTTTGTTTGGTGAGCCCCCCTCTAGTTTGTAAGAGACTTAATCTTTTGCTATGCACAGGTAGCAGAAATAACAATCTAGTGTAGGTGTTCATACCTCCTCTTTGTTGTTCTTCAATGTGCTTAGGCCTTGCAAGCACCATGAGAGACCCAGCCAGACATGGATGCAGGTTTAACAACTGGACCAGAAAAATCAGATTAATTTGTTTTCCCTTTTGAGGTGTGTGAGAAGCCCTTCAGTTTCTCAGCCTTGTGTTCCCAAATCGATTTCAAGAGCTTCTGGAACATGACCCGTGATTTTCACATGCTTGGGGTTGGCATTTGCTTGCTGCATTTTTCTCTGCTGTTTCACGTTTGGTTTTAACTGTGTATTTTTTTCCTGTTTATAAAGACAGCTACCTGAACTGCCATCTAAAACTCCCTTTTTCAACATGAACAATCCTCATCACGTGGACCATCGCCGTCAGGGTCTGCAGGAATTCCTGGAAAAGTGAGTACAGCCTATCCTAGAGATGTTGGAATTTTTATGAGGTCATAAATTTCTGGTTTAAAATAGCTCATCTCTGGTACTTGAGAGCCACCGTGTGGTCATCTGTACATGCTACACGTTTAGCTATTTATTTTACTTGCACTGTCATAATTCATACACGTGACTTCAGCTCTGTTGGTTATAAGGAGACTTCAGCTTGGGCTTTTCCATTGTGTTTCGTTGCACTGATTATAGATAATAGGTTTAGATTTAAATCACATTGCAATTGCATACTAAGGTTGGGAGATCTTTCACCGTGATGCTGTTTCTAGCTTTCAACAATGAGCTAGATACTCTTGTACAAAGAAGAAAGCCCCCCCTTTATGTTCATGGAAAATCAGTGTCTTTGTGGGCTAAACCTCTGTGAGCCTGGAAATATTATCTAGTGAGATCTCCTAACACCGAGCTTTCCTTTAATGCAAATTACTTTGTTTACCAGTCCCACTAACATAAGCAAGCTCTAGCAGCTGTGACCATTTTCAGTGTAGCTGCAATCTGTATAAAATCATTCATCCGGCTTAGCTGGAGCCTGACCTGCATTACAAGGGAGTACTGTATGAGTTTCAGTACTGCATCCCTGAGTCCCACTGCTGTGACCACTTCACCTTCCCTGAGTCCCACTGCTGTGACCACTTCACCTTCTGCAGTGGCTGAGCCCGTGTTGGTGTAATTTTCTGCTTTTTTTCTGCCGTTGTTGTAGTGCCCTGGCACTGCTGGTGTGAGAACAGGCTGCTCACAGCTGCTGGGGCAGGAGCTGTGTGTACCTCTGCCGGCTGTCGTTAGCTGCTGCTCGGGGTAAGGGCATGGTGAAACACTGCAAGCAGAGACTATTCATCTTCTTTCCAGTCAGTGTATTATAAGCCTCCCTAACAGACAACAAATCATTGGTCCCGAGGTATATTTGTTAGGCTTAGCAGCTGAAGGCAGGGACAGCTAACTGCTGCAGAAATAATATTCTGTATGCAGTTAGGATCTGTGGCCAAAAGGTCAGCCAATAAATACTGGCTGAAGGCATGTGAGACAGGGAAGAGAAAGCAGAAAAGGATTAGAGGGTATTTTTGCACCTCAGGAAGGAAAAGCAGTGAAATGGAAGGGCTGTGCTCCTAGAAGGATGTCAGTGATAATATGAAGAGTGTGGTAGGTCAGGTTTCTGGGTCTGAGCAGTTCTATCGTAGCTGTGCTGCCCCATGGAGTAGTGCATTTCACTCTCATTTTAAAATGGCAAAGAGGACATTCTGGTAGCAAGGTATGGTATATCAGCATCAGAAATGTTTACAAACACTGTCTGCCCTTCAAAAGGCAAAACAGAAGGGTAGATTATCTTAAAACACATCCTCATGCTCCAATCTTTTGTTGCCTAAATGGGTACTGACAGCAGACAAGGACAGCATGTGGAGCATTCCACCATGCTGCTGTTTATGTGTAAGTGGGAAAAGAGGCAACTCAATTGTAAGGTAATGACGTAAATGTTTGAACTTGAGTGCTAGAAAAGTGTCAGCTTTCTTCTCTCAGCCCTGGGGAGTAGTTGGAAGGAATTTTCAGAGCTTGTGTTGAGATGAATTGGCCTGGCACCTTATGTGCTGTACCATTGCCCTCTGCTGGCTGGCCCTGCTGTGCTGCTGCTCACAGAAAGCATCTTCCTATTGGCTCAGCGATGCTGCCATGATGCTTCCTCCCCGCCCCATTTTATGACTCTGAACCAAAGGTTATGATTCTGTCTCTGAAATTGAATTTGTGGAACCCCCTAACAAGAATGAGTGTATAAAAATATATATATATACACCTATGTATAATATATAGGTATAATTTACATATGTATTAAAATGTACACGCATATTCTGTATATATGTATGTTCTATGTGTACAATATGCATATATGTACAATATACATATGTTATATATACATTGTATATAATATACACTCTTTACTGAAGCTCTGGGTCTGGATGCTATGCATTCTGTGGGGTGGCAATGCCAGGTGAAGCAGGACCTTTCTGATACATTAGAAAGGGGGCATAATCCAAAACTGCAAAGCTGAGAGCTCCATTCAGACCAGAAATGACAACAGCCACTGTGCACAAGCTCACAGTCCTACTGGTGTTTCTTTGTGGCAGTGGGAAGAAATGGGATTCGAGCCTATGTGGACCTGAATAGGGAGAGGTTTGCAGGTAACATTTTTAAATGCCCACCTGTGATGCAGGAATCCCAGGTGTTATCAGGATCCAAGATATCTCTGAAAAGGGGGTTTAGATCTTTCAGAGTCTTGGTTTGTGCCCTGTGCCTGCTGCTGTATGACCAGATTGCTGTAGTGCCTGCCCATGCAGGAGCCACGTGCCTGAGAAGCAAGGATCGAGCAGTTGGAAGCTCTCTAGTGCTCAGCATCTGGCCCTGGGAACACTTCCATATTGCCTGTATGTGGATGGCTACAGAGTTCTCTTGTCCTTCCTCACTTCCCACTCCAGGGTGAGTTAGCACAGGTCATAGTGCATACTTAGAGCCTTTGTGAAGCCTCTCCGTGCTGAGCACAGTAGCGTAAGAATTAGGCCAACAGCTGGGAAGTTAAGCACTAGACTTTGGTGAAATCTGGGAACAGGTGTCCCATTTCGATTTGGTTTTACTGCACAAATGCAGGGTAAGATCTACTTGTCTTACAGGTCATTATCTCTGAGTGATGAAGAGCTGTAAAGCTCACTTCTTGTCTGGGCATAATTTAATATTTCAAGAGGCCATTTGCATTAACGGAAGTCAGCTAGCCCCTTTTCAATTATGAATTACTTTGTAAGAATAAGGAAAATTATGTGTTTTTCCTGCTGAGTATCCTCATCTTTTGAGGATGCCTGTAAATTCACAGGAAAAGTTTATTCTTAAACTAGAGGTCAAAATTAAAACACGATCTTATAATTTTAGCTTTTGGAAGATCCTCTTTGCTTTCATCCCTTTGTAGATATGGAGGTCTAACTTGGGGATTTAGATTGCCTTCACAGAAGATCATTTGGGTTTGCTCATGAGAAAACTAATTAGCAAAGCCATTTTGAATGAAGTTGAGTTCAATTGATGACTTCTCTTTTTTTTTATTTAATATAGTTGGATCCCAAAAATTTATGTGATTTAGGGAGAAGGATTACTCTTCAATTACTTTTCAGACATGCAGTTTATGATGGGGTGAAAGACATACTAAGAGTTTTGAGAAAGAAAACACTTGAATCCATGGGGGATAGAGGGCTTCCATAGTGTCACTGCTCCAGAGGGCCATGCATGGGGCTTGCTGGGCTTTGGAGTGAGCAAGCCACCCAAAATCCATCTGCCTAAGGCAGAGCCATTTTCTGAAGGTGTCTGGTGTTTTGCCCTTTTCTTCCCACCTCCTTGCCTTTCCCTCTGCAGTCCCACAAGCAGCAGCTGGTGCAGAGTCAGGGGTCTCTCCTGGAGGTGTCTCCACTGGGTGCTGTCTCGGGGATGTGGAAAGTGGGAGACTGGCTCCAAAAGGGATGGATGCCAGCTTGCCCCTGCCAGGGCCTCGAGCAGGAGCATCAGCAGTTGTGGGGCAGGTGGAACCACCTCGGGAAGTGGCCAAGGAGTGGCAAGTTGCCTCTCTCCAGCGGAGCCTTGCTGGTATTTCCTATCTGGTGAGGGAATAATGTGCAGCAGGCGCGTGTCGCTTAATCTTCTAACCACACACATTATCACATAGCCAACAGTTGCTTCACAGTTGCTTGATATCAGTAACATTTCCTCCCTTATAAAAGGTGAAGGAGGAAACACAGCTTTTTTAAAGAGGAAACTGAGGTTTTGTTTGGTGAGGACTGGGGCTGAGGAGCTGGATGCTCAATAGAGGGCACCACAGCACAGGCTGTCGTCCCCCGCCTCTCAGCTCCTTGGGTTTTTCCCTTGCTCTCGTGATCTGATGTAAATGGGCAGAGTAAATTTGTTGAAAACAAAATCGGAGTGTTAACCTTCCACACACATTCAAGTGTGCATCTGTCATTGTATTAGGTTACAGTAGATACAGGAAATCTTTAGTTAGGATTAAGTTGTACTGTTCAGCCATATGTTGTTTTCCTCCAGCAGAACAGTGTATAATATACCTAATAAAATCATGTTGAAGAAAACCAGATTTTGGACCTTGTCCAAATAAGAAAAAACACATATTTTGTCTTTTGTAAATATTTTTGTCATAACACAGGAAAAGAGAAATATTCCTCATATAGTATCCAGCATTTCCTCAAAAATGACATTATTGCTTCTGGTTGTGAAGTGATGTTTTTCAGCCTTGCTTCTTTAAAGGTCTAGAGATCACAAGCATTTACTAAAAGCTTACAAACAAGGATTCACATGGCTGTGAATAAAAAAATTATTTTATTATCTCTGATTCTAATGTAGAGCCTTATCCTGCAGCCCCCTTAATCACATAAAGTAGTCATTATGCATGTGAGCAATCTGGCCAAGAGGAGTGAGATCTCTGACAAGTAATGACTACTGATGGGATCAAGACTTGCAGGGTTTAGCCTTTCGTTCTTCTTCCAGGCGTGCATAGAAGGTCTGTTGTTCTCTTGAATATGCTCAGTCAGTTTGTAGGAATTATTACTGTGAGCCGTGACTCTTCCATTAGCGCAGCGGCAGCGAGTGCTGATTTACATCACTGTAAGCACAGCCCTGCCTGCACTGGCTGCAGTGAAAGTGTTGAAGAAGCACTGGGAGTGCTGCCGGTTGTGTCGAGACTGCGCACGCGTCCAGCCTCTGCGAAGACATCCCAGTATTAATGTTGTGACACTCCTCCCTTTCTCTTGCCTTTTTAATTTGTTAGGTGGTGGTTTGTAATTTTTATTTTTGAGTCCTTGAAGGCAAGTCTACTTTTTAAATGTACAACCCTTCACATGGTGAGCCCCCAGGACAGTGAAAGCCCCAGAGAGCAACTGCTATACCAGCACTTAATACTACTAGTACCATCTGGTGACAAATGTATGGGTATCCCTTGGAGAAAGAGCATTTTGAACAGGGAAGCGTAACACCTATGGGTAGTGCAGAATTGATTTTCCATTTTGATTGCTTGAAGCATGCAATTAAAAAGCAGTCTAACCTGTTGGTTTAGAGGGGGTGGGAAAAGCAAGAGTTATTTTTTAATTAAGAGAAAACAGAAATTCTTCAAGGGTACGACCAGGTAAAAGGTGTTTGTATATTTGATTTCAGAATGGTTTTAAATGACTTGCAAAATGCATTGAGTGTTTGGTGTCAATGTGAACACATAGTGAACACACACACACATATATATGAGTATATGAGTGTGGGTGTGATTAGCTTTATGAACATTTTTCCATTTCTGCACCTTGGTTTCTCTTCACTCCCTTCACCTCCAGATGGCACTATGAAGCAGAAAAGAAAATTACTGTGGAATAATGAGTCCAATGTAAAGTAAAATTGGAAATTGAATTATAGCTGCAGAAAAAGGACAGTAGCCTTGAGGTCCTGATCAGTCTGTACTCTTATCACTTTTGTTTGCTGTTCCATGTGTTAGGTTACTGCTGAGTTAATAACAGTGCTTTAGCAGTTCAAGGCTTAGCAGAATTGTACTGGACATGAAATAAAGCTAAAATGAATTTGTGTCCAATATCATTGACATTAGTGCTCATTACTTCTCTGGTGTAATGCCTCAAACCATCTAAAATCAATTTTAAAGATTACCCGTTATTTTATAAAGAAAATAAAATACATTTCAAACAGCAACAGAGCTGTAAGTGTAGTGTAATCTCATGAACAGTCAGTTACTCGTGTTTTCACTGGTTGGCAGGAAACTTTTGAAGGTACAGCAAGAGGAAAATATGTGAAACTAAATGCCATTCACAGAATTTAATGACTTGGCTTTTTCTGTGTTACTTGGCATTAGACACGCAAATGTTAGAATTGCAGAAACGTGCATCCCCTCATTGTGCCTGGGAAAAACAGTATCTGTAGTTACTCTACAGGAAACTCCAGCACATTCTTCTTCTTTTGTTTTTCTTTTTTTGTTTTTTCTTTTTAAGTGAAGTAGAAGGAGAATATTTACTCCTCTGATTGCATAAACTATAAAAGTGGATTTATTGTCTGGAATGATACTTCTGCTTTTTGTTGCAATGTTTGTCTTTGTTTGGAATGTGGGTTTATCAAGAGTCAAGGCTGAAATCCTCTTTTAGTGGCTGCTGAATGATGACTTTTCAAACTGTAATCATGAAGCTGTTGCTGTCAAGGTGTGTGGACCTGTAAATTCTGTTTTGAATCATTTTTACACAGTCTTTGCTGGGTTTTAGACTACAAAGAAGTTTTTCTGTCTATTAATATATTACACACGTTGATTTTACAGATGTCTATTTGCTATTAAAATTGCGAGAATTTGGGTTAGATTAAAAAGGCATTCTCTAGGTATGAAAGCGTGCTTGTTTTGAACTTCAGCAAAACCTGGTTTTTCTGAGACTCAATTTCACCTGCACGACCATTAGGGTCGTTGGAGACATTTCCTCCTTGGAAGGTGTCAGAGCTGGAGTTGTGTGGTTGAGACTGTGTGTGTGTTCACCTAGGCAAGTGAAATGTGCATGCACACAAATATCTCGTGGTTTCATGTAGATATCTCTTACCAGTTATTTTAATTTGACGGATTTTTATAGGCTTGAATGAAGCCAGAAATCCTTTTGTGTGTTTATTAAATGTTATTATAATGTTGGCCGCTTTAGAGAACAGTTTTCAGAACGTATTTCTGTTTAAAACATTACAGTCCAAACACACCATTAATCTTATTCAAGAGAAGGAACTAATCAGTTACACTTTTCATTTTAGTCAGAGTACCTTTAAAATGCAATATTTCTTTCTGCTCTTACTAGTCCTTACATTAATGTCATCTCTTGTTTCCTGTTGCACAGCAATGACTTTTTTTTTGGTAAAAACTGTAACCTAAACGGGTATAAATAGATAAATACTGACTCTGAGTAGCTTTAAAGATATTTAAATAATTTTCTGTGGAGCATTATTTGGCATGGTCATAGCCTCTGATGTCTTCATTACATGAGTAAAATGACACACACAAATTTTAAAAGTTTCTTGTTAATCATTCTAGGATTTGCATAATAAAGAATTCCTTCTTTAAAGAAATGTTGAAGAAAAGTTGTGTATCTTCTTTAAAAATAGTGATGATGATCCTCAATTCTCAGGCCTTGAAAAAGTCTCTCTACAACTTTCTGTGTTACTGGAATGTATTGTATTTTTTTTATTCTCGTGTGTTGTAAGTAAATACTCTGTGCTAAATTTATTTGGAGACTTAATTTAAAATATATATGAAGCAAATTTTAAAACCAATTTTTGAAAATAATAGTTGGAATGAAATCAAATTTAAGAGTCCCTGAAAACTGCCTGCAAGTAAATTACAATCAGCCTTCAGTATTAACATTTTCATTCTAGCTTAAATGTACTCATATTTGTAACAGAGTAAATAATTTTGGCTCAGTTGTTGACAGGTATTCCAAAGTCCTGATGTACGTGTATGAAGTCTGTTCTGCCTACACACTTCTTTATTCCACCAAACAAATCAGTGACTTGTAATTTTCATAAAAGTTTGGCTATTAAAAAAAAAGAGAGACCAAATTTTTGTAAGAGTATATGCCTCCAACTGCCTAAAAATCATTAATTGATCCATGTGGTAATAGCAGATGGTTAAATGGAAGAAATGTCCTTGAAGTTACTCTAATAGCAGATGTGCCTAACTATTAGCTTCATGTTTTTACTCACCTAAAATTCCAAATAATGTAATAAGAAAGTAACACGCACCTAATCATTTTAATATGTTCATTGCCTTCTGTTACTGATTTAGGATTCATCTGAAAACTTTAAAAGCAGGACATCATTTAGAATTTGTTCCGGGAAAACACTTTAGAGTATATATATGTGTGTGTGTGCAGGTTATATATAAACATTTGCCTTTTTTTCTTCTTCCAGGATCCTACAAGATGTATTATTGCTCTCAGATAGTAGGCTTCACCTCTTCTTACAGACTCAGCTAAGCCCAGAAGATATGGAGGCCTGTGTGTCTGGACAGACCAAATATTCTGTTGCTGATGCGATTCAGAGTTTCGCCTCTCTGAACAGACGTTTTCCTATAGAAGAGGAAGAGAGAAAAAAAGGAAAAAACGATGCAGACTCTGATTCAGAGAGGTGATTTCTGTATATCCTTACTTTCTGAGGTTATATATCCATACATACACACGCACATGCTTCACTTTTTTGTTGATGTAATACTAAGATAATGAAAAAATTAATTGACTGAGATTTTATTGAGCTGTGACAGCTCATCATAGAAGTCTTCACACACACCTCCACACTGAATTAATGAATGCAGTAGAAATTCAATTATCTGCATTCTGATTATGTGAATTTCATTTAGTCAGACTTGAATTATTCGCGTTTAAATTATCTTGCTAAAAAAATATCCAACTGCACTCCAAATGGCTAATTAAAAGTCCAAATTTCCTGTCTCTCTTTGTGACTGGAGATAATTAAAGTTCTCCTCTGTTACTCAGGCTTTGAGTGTGTTGTGAAAACCAATTTCCTCCTTTTATTTTTTTTTTTTTCTCCCCCCCTCTCCCCTTTTCTGCAGTTCATCCTCCGGGCTCGGACCTAGTGATGACAGCATTTCATGTGGATGTAAAGCAAGCCCAGCTTCTGAAGAATCATGAAAAATCATTCCTGCATTGCTATCTTAAGGACAGTGCAGAGCAGTTTCTGCTTTGTTTACTGGTTACGTGTACCACACAAACAGGGCTGTCTGTAACGTGTACCTAAAAGACCCGTCGTTAATGCAACCATATGTCCTTACAAAATATTGAAAACAGACCTTGATACTATCTTTTTGGTGATTTTTTTTGTAATGTATCTTGATGCAGGTCTACATGCTACCTATTTATGTTTTTGTGACTATTAAAATCTCAGTATTGGGTAAGTCATGCTCTTTGGACATATGTGGCAGTTAAAATATTTCCCTCAGTGACTGCATGTGTCGGATTTGAAAAATAAATATAACTTAATTCCTCATCTTAAAAGTTGGTATATCGTATCAAACATATTCACAGCATCTTTTAGTAATTTGCATCAGAGAAGTTTCATCTTTAGAAGTCATTTGACATTGGTGATGAAATTACACACCCCACCAAGGTACTCACTTTTTAAAGTAGCTCAGCAACATCAGCAAAACAACATTCGTACAAACTCTATGCTGCTGACAATTTGAGATATAAATACATCTTCCTCTGGTCCGTCTGTAATGTTTATGGAAAGACTGGTTTTATCGTGCGTAAGTACCGAAGGCAAAAATTCTTGAGCATGGTTGCTTAGAAGTTTAGAAATATAAATAAAAATTACATCATTTCTAGGCTTGCTGGAGATTCTCAGCTCCCAGGGAATTATGGATACTCATTCCCAGTAAAAATCCTGGATGAGGTCCATTGAAACCAATGGCTGAATTTTGCATTGACCTCGCTAGTGCCAATATGTTTCACTTTAGGCATCTATATTTGAAGATGCTGGTAGAGGTGTTCTAGTTCAGCAGCAGAAATGGGGAGTATCTCCCTCTCTGAGATGATGAGAATCACACAGCTAACACCCTGCATGGATGTGGCCCTCTCCACTCCGTGAGTAACAGGAGCTGCTGATTTCATTGTGGCTGTAGTTAACACATTGGAATATTGACTTTTTCACAAACAAAAGGCAGGCTTGAACACAACTTCTTAACCACCAACACTTAATTTGATGAAACATCAGTTTTGCTCTTTATTGTTCACAGCAGCTGCGTAGTGTCTTGTCCCAGATTCTGTCAAAGGAGTATGTTTCACTGTGGTGTTGTATTTATATTTGACATTTAACTGCTATTAAAAAGAGCTAGGGGGTCTGATCACCCTAGCAAAGCTCCCATTAACTTCAGTGCAGTAGTTACAGGCCTAGAAATGGATATAAATACATGCCTTTTTTTTTCTTCCCTTTTTAAGAATTCTGTGGTTACTTTCAAAGAAGGAGCATTTTAAAACTGTGAATTACAGAAACAATAGATTATTAAATAGACATCTAGTAAGGGGTAGCATGAACATGTGTGGGCATGCTTTTTTAAAGCATCCAGCTGGGAATCTGTGTAATTTTAGAAACAGGTTTTAATAGCCTGAGAATAAGATCTCTTAGGTAACTACTTTAAGCCACTGTATTTTGTTGATGGTAGCACTTTGTAAGATAAATATCCATGTTTCTTTTTGCTCGGTCTTACTGAATTGCACAAATGTATCTATTCACCGTCTCAGCTTCTGTGTGAGTTAGCAGTAACGCTATTTTTAACGTAAAAGTGATAATGTTTAATTAAAGCAACAAGTTATCACTAAAATTAGCTTTAAAAATAGCTGTTATTGCCAGGGAGAGATTTTGATTACTTGATTTTTTTTTTCTGTTTTTTTTTTTTTTTTTAAGATGGCACATTACAAAAAAATTGTTTAGCAAATTTATTTAAAAGATGGGAAGGATATAAAACTAAAAACTGGAATAATGTTGAGAAGGATATTAATGTTTTTATTTAACACAATGTAGGTTTTTCTTTTGTTTCAAAAGATTGAGCTAAACTCTTGAAGCACTTTACAGTTCTGGCTTACTAGTACATCCTCAGTACCTGACAAAAATTACAAAAACACAAGGTTTGGAGAGCCTTTGTGGCTGTTTTATTTTTTAATTCTAGGAGCTTATCAGTACACCAGCGAGTGTTTTCCAAATGAAGATGTTTCTGAAATAAATATCTCTTTTCTAATAGCTCTGTTGTTGTTCTGTTATTTTCATCGTCATCCTGTTAAAAAATCTAAGACTACTATAACTTTCTTCTCAGCTTTGACGGAAATTTGTTCAAATATTTATCTTTTGAATGTTGTTTGTATAGCTAGTGTTACTGGAATTTTTCTGAGTAAGGGGGGAGGGAAAGTACTCCATGCTCTCTAGTACGTCTCCTTCCTGTATCAGCTGTATATAACCACATATAAAGGCTTTAAGGCATTTTGTTTCATTGGAACATTAAATGTAACTGTTACAAATGTAAATGTTAAAAAAAAAAATTAATGTCTTTTGTTACTTTAATGATTTGGTAATTTTTCAACAATTCCATCAGTTGATCACTGGTATTTTGATTCTCAGTTTTTAGTTTTGAATAATGCTGACATTTCCTGCTAGCTTTTTTTTAAAAACAGGATAATACCTAATTTATAAATTAGAAGGAGTAATCAGATTATGTTGTATCTAATTGCAATAACTCTGCATTCAAAAGCTTTTCATCATGTTTTGCTTATAACTTTATATCCTCATTTTTACGATGATTTCTTAAAAGCTTTTAAGTAATTAAATAAAACAAGTTACTACTTTCTAGCTCATGTTTAAATCTGACAGTAAGGTTTCCTTTATTTCAATATCAATATCCTAATCACTTTATGACTTATCATGTGTAATTTACTCTTCAGTTATTTTTGTAATATGTGTATGTATATATATATGTATACATATATATAGTATATATATGTGTAGATATATATACACACTGTGTAAACACACACAATCTGTTGTGTTTCGGTTTTCACTTCTTTATATTTTCTACCAAAAAAATAGCAAAGAAACTCCAGAAAGATGGTGTATTTGGAATGAAAATTGGTGTTTACATCACAGTGTATTTCTATAAGCACTGAGAAAAATTTATACTCTAAATCCCGCACTGTATAACAGTGCAAACTTCAGTATCCACATCTTTTTTTGACAGGTGACATACTGAATTTTTCAGATGAATATTTAAATTTTACATAATTACTGTGAACTGTTAAAACAAAAAGTGTTTGTGACTTGCTCTGTTATACACGGTATGGATAGGAAGAGGAAACCTTGCATGGTCCTGTGTCGTTTCCCTGTAATTGCAGGACTAGGCTCAGGGCTAAGGACCGGGGGCTTCACCTTTCTTCCCTAGCTTTTGCAAGGTTGCAAAAATGTAAATAATAATTTCCAGTCTCGGGCTGATTCTTTTCACGAAAGGCCTAAACGCTTTAGGAAAGACACAATTATTCTCTGCTTCGGTGTTAAAAATGCGCTACAACGGGGTTAAGTCGCTTCTTTGCCTTCTGGAACAAAACCTCCTTAGAAATTAATTCAAGTGGCCTTGTAAAGAGAATTCGAACTGTGGCCTTGGGGCTCGCTTTTGACTTGCGGGGCGTCCGTGGATGCTCCGCACCCAGGAGCGGTCCCGCGGCCGGGCAGCGGCAGCGCCGGCAGCCCGCGGGGCTCCGCCGCCGGTGCGAGCGGCGAGCGCGGGGGAGGACTTGAAAAAGGGGGAGAGGGGAAAAAAGAACAGAACAACGAACGGATGAAAAAAGAAAAAAGGCAGCATCCCAGATCGCGCTCCCCGCTGCGCCCCGGCCCGGCCCTTCGTCGCGCCCTGCCCTGCCTTGCCCCGGGGCCGCGGAGCGGAGCGGGGCGAGAGCCTTACCTGGGGCCGCCGCGCTCTCCGCCCCGCTCCGCCCCGCGCCCGCTACTCAGGGAGCGGGGCCGCCCAGCCTTCATCCGGTAGCTCGTGGCAACCGCAGCCCTTGGCAACGGCGGAGGGGGAGCCGGGGCGGGGGC
>VWZT01013260.1:211838-251200 GCA_013397055.1 Pachycephala philippinensis
TTTTTTTTTGCATGTAGATAAGAAAACAGTCATTAGATGAGATGAATATTTTGTCAGATTCTTACACTATTTTTATTCTTTGATGGTTAATCAGAAAGCAAGGAAAAGATTATACAGAAAAAAGCCCCACAGTTAAGCCATCTGAACAAAAATATATTTGCTTCAGATATTTTGTAAGTTACAACAATACCAGAGGACTGTTTTAGTTTTTGTGCAAATACTAAATGAAAATTTCACGGTAAAAGTCATTAAGACATATCAAGCACTGATTCAGTTGAAGTCAATGGTAAAAACTTTGTGCTGCTTGTTCTGGGGGTTAAAAAATTCTGTTTTCTGAATGGCACTGAGATTAAAAATGACATTCTTGTTGGAACCAATAGGTGGCCTTTTTGAATGCGCTGTAGTAAATTTTTTTCCTGAAAACAGAAAAACATTTGCTTTGAAGTAGAGAACATCTTAAAACAGTCATTTTCAAACACAGTGACTTTTTTGTTTGTTTCTGAAAGACAATAGAGAGATGAACTTCTGGATTTATTTCCTATTTTTGGTGTACTTATGTTAAGTCATGAGTCTTCATAGGCTCATAGAATGGGTTGGGTTGGAAGGGACATTAAAGTTCCAAACCCCCTGACATGGGCAGGGACACCTCCCACTAGACCAGGTTGCTCAAAGCCCCTTCCAACCTGGCCTTTAAAACTCCCAGGGATGGATTGTCAACAGCTTCTCTGGGCAACCTGTTCCAGTGTTTCGCCAACCTCACAGTAAAGAATATCTTCCTAATATCTGATCTTAACCCACCCTCTTTCAGTTTAAAGCCATTTCCTTTGTCCTAAGTGATCAATAATAGTGATGATAAAGTGGACTACAAAGTCTATCCCTTCTTTTTTCACGTTCATGCTTTCAAAAAGCCATATATTTTCAGTTTCTAAGACCTCTCATAAGTTCTTATTTCCTGTTACTCCACAGTTAATGAAAATGGTTTCAAAAGAACAGTATCTCCTTGTGTTACAGAAAGGGAGTACTTGTTATTTTTCTGAAGTCGCTCCTCTGAGCCAAGCTCAGAAGTCTTGATTTTTTTCTTTATTTCCTATATAAGCAATACATTCTTAAAAGGTTTCTGCAAGGAAAAGGCAGTCAGCAGCTATAGGTGCCCAAGCCTCTTAAAAGCCTGGGTCAGATGAGGGTGTTAAAAACCTGAAAATGCAGCCCTGAGTTCTTCATAACACTCCTCACTTAGGCCTGGATGAGGTATTTTAGCAGCTCTTTCTCTGACCTATGCATTTCTGGACATGTGATTATTTTTTGGAGTTGGTTGGGTTTTTCTAAATTTTGGGCTTGTGTTTTTATCCCTGGGTGGGGATAAAAACAGCCACTGTAGGGCTGAGAGCTGGGCAGGTCTCCTAGGAGAGAGGCACCACCCTATTCCTTGTCTTGTCCCTGCAGTCTACTTTCAGCACTTGCTGCTGGCCCTATCCGAGAGCACATTCAGAGTCACAAAACTGCTGGTTTGACCCAGTTCTTACTTTTCTTGAAGGCAATGGCTGTCAGGTAGTAACACAGAACTTGGTCTGGACCCAGCACTCATCCCATGAAATTGGGCTTTAATTAGAATCCTCAGTGTGGGACAGGAGTTCACAGGCAATGTTCAGGGTTCCTATGTTCCCATTTGTGTCTGCACACTTTTTACTTTTGATGGTCATTTGAGGGCTTTGTGTGTTGAATTATGAGACTGAGGTACTAAAAGTGTGGGGAGAGCTTTTCTTAGAAGCTAATACTGCCCTACGGAGTTTGGTTCCTAAACAAATTTAGCCCATCACTCCCCTGATGTGCAAGAGCCTTGGAAGACCTGGTCCTAGGACAGAAAAGGAACCATATGAATGTCCACCTTGGGACATTCTTGTAGCCCCAAGAAATAACTTTGTTGGAAGAGTAACCTGTTTATTTAGGATGGCTTCTTATTTTTTGGCAAGAAATGCCCTCTAAGTGCTGCTTATATGAATCTTCTATTTTATTACTATTTCCTGCTCTCTAAAAGGCTCAAGACTCTTGCTGCTTCTAATGATCTAAGGCATTGGGAGAGGAGGTGGGATATGAGTGTCTGCCTGTAAAAATGGTGCCAATTTGGTCACACACAAAAAGAAGTCTGAAAGCAAGTTTGGCTGCTGGATGGTTTGAGTTTTGCTGGGAAATCAACATCCACCTTGGCACCAGAGTCCACACATCATGGGCTGGATATAGGAAGTTAATAATTTGTCTGTGTTTATGATAAAGCTTTCCTGTCCAGAGTCTCAAAGTCTTTTGCGATTAGGAATTAATTCAGCCTTACAATAAACAGGATCTACTATTTTACAGCTGAGGAAATTGAGGAACAGTGAGGTGACCACAATGATGTACAGGGCATGTCTCTCAGATGAGGGAGGAACAGTGTTCCTCCTGCTGCTGGGCTCCACGGCATTGCCTGCTGGGAGGGACGAAGTGCCACGCTCCTTGTGAAAATCTCACCCCAGCTATCAGCACAAAGCACTCCAAAGAGGTAGCAGAGGAGTCCCAGTTTTTGATGTTTGACTTGAAACACCTGAAAGGGATTTGCTTTTTGCTTCCCAGCACTGTGCACTCTGGCACTTGGAAACCAAATTCCCTCTGGCGTCTATTGCATTTGAAAATTTTGGGCTTATTATCTTTTGGGTTGCAGCATTCATAACAGAGATTTATGTCTATTTTGGAAAAAGAGAGTTACTCACTCTTCTCACTAATTATAAAAACAGGAGGTGAGAAGAGAGAGGTAATTAGGGTACCTTGTTTAGCTTGGTTAAATAAGCAGCACTGACAGGATTTTCTCTGAGGGACACTTGCAGAAGTGCTGCGGTCTTGTTGATATGAGATGGTGTTATCATTGGAACTGGACTGAAGGAAGCAGAGCTGATGTTGACTAAAACATATAGGAAAGATTGATTTTGGCCAGATCTTTCAGTCTTTACTCATCCATCCATGACACTAGTTATTAAAACAATTTGGGACTCCTAGCATGAGTAAAGACCATTGGTCTAAGTGAGCACTGCAAACTTCTTTTTCCAAAGTTGTGTTGCCTGTACAGCTGATTTCAGCAGACCTCCTCTCCATGTGAGTTTATTTTGCTGGTGGGATGTATGACCTGGCCTTTCACAAGTAAAAACAATTCTCAAAAATTGACATAAAATGCAAGCATTACAGGTAAATATAATTTTCTAGATTACAACAACCCATTTAATTAAATCCAAGCAGAATCTTTTAAGGTTCATATTTTGCTTTGTGACCACATCTTTTTTCTTGGAGTGGTGACAGAGACACTTCACCAGAAGGCTTTGCAAGCTTATCCTTAATTCTGTATTGTTTGTAGAAAGTGGTGATGACTTCTGAGCAGGAGATGAAGGCTGTGCCAAGGACAGGGCATTGTGCTGTTCTTGGAGCTTTACTGGCTCTTCCCTCCCACTTTGTTCCTTACTAATCACAATGGCTTCCTACAACACATTTATCAGGGCAGGCCACTGCCTGTAAGTATGAGAGTTTTTGTCCTTTCCAAAAGCCAGAAGTACAATGTTATCTTTCCTCTTTCCCACAGAAGAGAGCCATTAGGAAATTCCTTGGTTTAGTTTGTCCCTCCTTGTTCCTGGATGATGTTGGAGCCATTGTAAAAAGATGAGGCTTATGTTTCCTTCTGAAGATGGCAGACTCATTGATGCTTTGGATTGATGAGCTGAATGTTCCCTGATGCATTGCATCCTGTAAGAAGAGTATTTTGGGCTACTTCAGGGCTTAGAAGTCCACAAGGAATTTAGCTGGTCTGAGAACTGAGTACTTGGTATTTTTCTGGGTGCAACACAAGGAAGCAGAGATCTGAATGTTAAATTTAGTGAAACATGATCTGGGGAGACAGATCATGGCAGTGGTGGTGATGTGGTTGCACTAATTCATAACCATCAGCCTCAGCACACCCTAAAATTTCTTTGAAGACAGGACCCAAATTCCCCTGTGGGAACAACTCAAGAAGGAGACCTTAATGATTTGTCATTGTAAAGTGAATTGCTGTTCCTAAAGAAGGTTCCTCTGGCAGTTCTCAGTTTCTCTGTCTGCCATAGCGGGGAGGACATGAAGGGGCCCCTGGCTAAAGCTCTCTTGACCCAACAAGGGCTGTGGGTAGTGGCAGGGATGTCAGCAGCAGGAGGGTGACCGCTCTTGCTCATTCCCTGTTTTTTTATGTGGTTTTGCCCACGTAAATTTCCCCCCAGAAAATGGTGCTTTGGAGACTGCTGCGAAATGTATGTTGAGCTTTGCCACTTAAATGCATGATGGTTTGCAGCTCCCCTGATAGATCTGAGAAGTTCAAGCTTCTCTCTCAGTTATGCAGGTACTAATACTGTGCACACGCAGAAACTCCACAGACAGATAAAAGATTTTACTTCTCGCAAGTCACAGATTAAAAACCAAACCATCCTCACTTACAGAAGTCATCCCCTGGGGTCAGAAGAACCATTTGTGTTAGCAAGAGAGGTGAGACCTCCCAAGATGTGCCAAAATGATCCTGAGATGAAATTGCTCCACTCTTCCCGGGAGGGCCCGTAGCATCTCGCAGGGTCAGCTCCATAAATTGTATGTTCTTCAGGGCAAGGACCTTGCCCTCCGATTTGTCTGGGAAGAATGTGTTCGGCTTGCCATACCACAAATAATAAATAACTGCTTTGGCTGCTGGCTGGGCTTGGGATTATGAGTCAATTCTCCCTCCTGATTCATTCCTTGTTCCGAGATACCAGCAGTGCAATTTTACTGGAGTATGTCAGTGCTGGTGTTAGTCCCCTGCTCTTCCCTTGCTCACGGTAAGGCAACTGTCATCTCCTGTCTGCAGCATACTTTACAGCGCTGAGGAAGAATATTAATAAGATTTCCAAAAGGCTTGCTGCCACTTTTGGTGGAAAGGTTTCCTGCAAAGAATGTGCAGCAAAACTCCCAGGAGACAGACAGAGAAAACCCTCCCACTGAGAAGAGCTGGTGTCATCCAATTTCATTGTCTCTGTGTCACCGCAACCCCCCTATGACTCTGACACACTGCTCCGTGCTGCCCTAGCTTGTGCAGTTCAATGTAATTTCCTTGGTTGAACATCTTTATTTTAGAATTGTAACAAGGTTTTAACTAGTTTCCCTATGCCTAACAGTTGGCTGTTTGCTGTTTAAGGAACAGTCTCTTTCCTGTTCAAGTCAGCTGGATTTTTGCTTTTACCATTTGATTTTGCATCACATTTTAAAAAATAAACAACCTTATATGCCATATTTCCATGCAGGTTAAGGGTTTGGCTTGCCAATATTTCATGTGACAAGGAAACCAGAAATACCCCTCGTCATTGAGTAACAAACACATGTAGGCCAGCAGTCAAGAAAAGAAGGACACAGACAGCCCAATATTAGCCGATGAGGCCTGAAGTTTAGTAGATGTGAGTCTTCTGGGGGAGCTGGCAGAAGTCGGTGTTACTATGAAGTTGCTAGGAGTGCCCTCTGGAAAGCAGTGGGCAGCCCCTTTGTGGTTCCTTAGCTGTATTTCACTTGCTGCCATTGCACCTGAGCTGGTGCTGGGAGGTCCTGAGTGTGGCCACCCCTGCCCTGCTCCAGCGGGACACTCTGTGGTCCCACTGTCCCTTGCTAGGGGACACCTTCCTCTCCATAAGCAGCTCCGGCAGGGTGCAGCTCTGCCAGAGGCACTTGGCAGGGTGTGCCTGCTGTCAGAAATCAGGGGACAGGCTGCCTTTTCCAGGTCTGCTCCTGAGAACACCCCTTAAATGCAATCTGGGCATCCTCGGTAAGCCTGTGGACATAAGCAGGGCTGCTTTCTAAATTAAGGGATAAAGGGCAAAGGAAGAAGGCTTTTAATGCAGAAAACCCCTTAATGTTAGTCTTTGAAGAGCTTCCATTAGATGCTGGCAATCTCAAGCCGATCCAGCAGCTGCATTTGCAGGTCTTGACCTTTGTTATTTTTATCTTCTTTGGGTTCAGGGAGACAACTCTTAAATGGAATTAGTAGTCTGTGAGCTAGCTCTGTATTTTTAAGCAGATGTTCGTCAGCTTGACCAACAGATTTCCATACTTTTTATTGCTCATTTATGCATCACGTAGATATATTTATATAGTTGAACAAGCATAATACTTTAGAAAGTTTGACTAATATATCAGTTGCATCATCCAGACATAAATTTTCATATGGAACAGTGATATTGCTTTGTGTATTCAAATAATATATCCCTAACTACTGCATAAGGCACAGTAAGGTTTTGTTTCATTTTGTTTTCAGATTGAAACCAGGAAGCTAATGTACATGAGTTGGCCTGTTCTGAATCTTTGTCATCTTAGACAGCCCTGCTTATTGCCAGCTCATTTCACAGAGATCTATTTCAAATCAACTCATAAATTATTAATAGTACATGTGTAGGTCAGAGAGATGCTAACCCTGACAATCACACCCTAATATTCTCTCTTTAGCATTAGAAATAAGAAAGGAGATGTGAATAATCAATATTCAACAACCATGGTACATCTCATACAGATATGGTATATGCACTTAGAAAAAAAAAACCCACATCTTTGCAAAACCTGTCAGGCTGGCATTAATCTTGCATGATGAATAATGTGGCAATCTATGAATTTTTAACACCTTTAAAATGATAAAATTGTGGAATGTGATATCCAAAAGTAAATTTGTTCAAATTGGAGAATATTTTTGATCAAATGGAGATATTGAATAATGTGTAGAGAAATATTTAAACATCAATTTAAATTGCACAGCAGGCAAGACAGTTTGTACGGGTTTGTGACTGGGAGCAGCTTTCCGTCACAAATAATTCGCCTGCAGATTTAATTATAACTCAAAGCTTAAGCAGTAACTCTTCTGAGAAGAGCCCTAACTCTGGAGACCCTGAGCAGTTCCCGGGGCTGTCTGGCAGCACAAGAAAGGCCACATAGTTCCTTGCCTTGCCTGGTTCCTGCTGTGCAATGCCCTCTGCAGAAAACCCCACCAAACCTGGAGTAGGATGCTTCCAGAGAGGATGTAACATAGCAGCAGAAAGGGGCAGGAGCAGAATTTCACCTTTTATTTGCAGCAGGGCTCCCCAGTGAGCAGGATCAGGCCCTTGCTCAGCTGATTGTGCTTGGTGGGAGAGGGCAAGCTCAGGTTTTTAGTCTGGCAAAAAATGAACGGCTAATACATAGGAAATAATGGGATGGATGCTGTCCTGCTTGAAGTTCAGTACAAATTTGTTGTTGACATTCATGGGGACAGGATCAGACTTTACATTTGAAGTCACCTCCCTCTGACAAACTGCCTGACAAACACTAAACCAAAATGCTTCATTTAGAAACTGTCAAAAGGGAATTACTAACCTTTTATACTTATTAAAATTGCTATATGTGTTCCTGCAAAGGGACTAGAGAGCAGCTGGACATTTTAATTTTCACTCTATGCAAAATAAAAATGACACTAAAGAACTTTACATATTTTTTTAATCCTTCTAATGAAAGCATTTTATTTTATTCCATTTTTATTGAACAGAAAATAAAATGTGTTTGTTTCCCCAGATTTGAGGAGAATTAACATGTATCTGATTGTTAATATTTGATCCTTCTTTAATTATTTATGGTATCAAGGAATGAATCTGTCAAGTAAATAATGAAATGCGTACATGCAGCATATGTAATTAGGTTAGGTGCATAAATCCAAAGTGTTCACTTTATAGTTGTCAGTGCAAAATTTATTAATAATGAGAAATGCTAAGTGAAGAAAATTCCTAACAGTCTACTCATTAGTGTAGGTTAGAGCAGTTGCTGAAAAGGAAAGTTATCATTCCTCTCTTACTGTATTTTATCATTTCAGAATGTTAGTAAATCGTTACATATTCTCCTCATCTCTGTTTTAAACGCGTAATAAGAGCAGTCTTTAAGTTGTGCTGGGAAGGTGCACTTCGCTGTCACTCTGCAAACAGACAGCTATCAAAGTAGAGGGGTTTTGCAGCTTTGTGTAGTTTAAAGCCAATGTTATACCCCAGTCTTGCTTTCCTTAGGACACAGGAGTTCCCAAGTGTTTAAAAGGGGTGAACTGCACTGTATTTATCCTCTGGCATTTTAGGACTGAAGGTGATGAATGAGTGCTTATGCACAAGCACAAATATGACTGTACATTTTTCATGGGGGTAGGACAGAGGCAGCACAAAATGGTGGGTGATGCAGTCTGTGTTTGCTCGTGTTGTGTGTCATGTCCTGCCTTAGCAGAAGTCACACAGACACCATCTTCACACAATGCATGTCTGCCTAGCGCATATATGTGTTAGAAAAGCTCAGCTTTTAGGGGTCCAAGTTTGTAGCCAGGTGTAACAACCACAAGACCACCTATTTCAAGTGGAGTGGTGCATCTGAGTACTTCTTGGGCCATGTGTGAGTTGGTCCCCACAAACACAAACCTTAATGTATTGCCAAGGGCAGTGACCTGAGCGAGGAGCTGTGTGACTGTGCCTGGACCCAGGAGTATACGAGCCAGACTAACAGGCTTTAAGAGTGTGGCCCTGTCCCATGTTTCTCTTATCACCCCTTCACCTTAGCTTGCTATCAAGTTGTTTCTGCTTTTTGCAAATTAAGGGAAAACTGGTTCTAGTTAATAAAAAACAAAACAAAATTAATCTGTGAGTTTATGCCTTCTGGGGTCTGAGAAAAATGTGTGAGAGAGATGAAACACCTGTTTGAGACAGAGAATTGTCATTGTGAGACCACAAAAAATCTTTCTCAATCCCAAAAGGTATTTTTCAGAGCTCCCTCTCTGAAAGAATATTTGATTGCTAAATGCATATTTAAAACAATATTTCAATATCATTTTGAAGCTTATCATTATCACAAGCACTTCATGGGCTAATTCTCTGTATCCAAGGATAGGCATTCACCCCAGCTCACTTTTGCTGTGGAAAATTAGATATCTGGTCTGAATTAGTCATCTGGGTTCCCTTTGCAGTCATTGAGATTCATCCCAGCCTGAAACTGGTGCTCGAGGCTAAGCCTAAGTTACAGGAGGTGAATCACTCTCTGGAGACACCGGCTCTCTTCTTGGGATACAGAAAGCTGATACTGGAAGCCTAACTTTTAGTCTGCTAAATGAGATGAGCTGAATCCCACACTATGCATCTGGATCTGACTCCTACTGGGGATCTTTAAAGGAAGGTCATCAAATGAAGACCCTAAGGTAGCTGAAGCTCTGGGAGACTGACCACACAACCATAGCAAAATGCTTATGCTGGCTGTGCCTTATTTTTCCAAAACATTAAAATAAAGAGGACTGGATTTGCTGATCAGCAGAGGCTGACCTAAGTCTGGGCTGTCACTGAGAGCCCCCAGCCTGAAGCTGCATAGCTATATCCGTATCCCTCACTTCTGCTGGCCTCAGCATCCACACAGCGCAGCAGGCAGCTGCTTGGAGAGCTGATTTGGCTGAGCACAAGTCTTTGGGGGGTGTCGCAGTGTAACTTTCCATTTTTAGAGATCTAGCTGACCATGCAGCCCCACAGTCACTAGTGCTGGCACAAGGGAGGAAGATGGAAAGGCAGTGATTGCCGATGTTGTGAGGTGGCAGGGTTGCTGCTGCTGGTGGCTGTGCAAAATTAAACAGATTGTGAAATTGAACCCAGAGCAAAAGGATGCTGACAGCCATTCATTAAATTTTGTATCACACTGTTAGATTTTAATCACAACATTTTGGATCAGAATCACAAATCCTCTTATCTGCCATAAGAACTTCTTTCAAGCTTAACATTTTTATGCTCCGTGTAGGATGCAACAATATTCATCTCTGCTAGTCAAGCTTAGAAATGCATTAAACTGTCCAACCAGAAAATCAGGAACAGGCATTTAGTGATGCAAAATGGTCATTCTGCAACCTAATGCCTAAGGGACAGATCAGTCATCACAGACTCCCACTTCTGCCTGAAAAGACCAATTAGGTGACTCTGTCTATTCAACTATCAATACAGGATTGTTCCCAACAGTATATTCCCCTGTGCTTTATCCACTCTAATTTTAAATTACTCAAGTGCCAAGACTTCTATCACTTCCCTGGGGTGACCATTGCACAATTGAAGGCCTCACTGTGAGGAAATGTTTCCTGATATTCTGCCACAATTTTCCTATGCTTAGACTCATGCCTTTTTACCTAGTTACATGTTCTTGAACAGCTCTGCCTTCTTTTATAGTCACATTATTGCAAAACATAATGACAGTTACCACCCCCCACTTTTTTTTGGTATAATGATTCCTAGGCAGTAAACACATAAAGGAAAAGTCAATTATTTCAATCACTGGTTATCATTATTGGTGGTGTGCCAGTGCTGAGGTGCCCTGGTCATTCCGCATTGAACAAAGTTTCTCCCAAGAGGAAGAGTTTTCTGCACACATCCTTTGAGGAAGGATGATAAAGGCTGAACAAGAGAAAGTCTAGAAAAAAAATCCCACCAGCTTCAGGTGTTGGGGTTTCCACTGCTGTGGAAAGAGGAGTTTGCTACTCACACATGAGAGTCCCCTAACAACAAATAATTAGGATAAAGCTCCTCACAAGAAGAGCTTAAGGCTTACTCTGTATTTCCAGGTTTTGATAGGTAGGTAAGTATTAGAGCCCAGTGGGTTGTGACTGGTTCAGGCAAGAGGCAGCAGAACTGTGCTGCAATCCAGTGCTCTCAGGCACTCTCAGGTGCCCTTGCTCCGGGAAATAAGGCTTGGATGCATCTCGTACAGCAGTAAAAGACTTATCTCCAAATACCTTGGGCAACTGAATGGCAGACCTCCTGCTAAATAGTCTCTTCATGCTCAATAAAGGGGCAAATAATATTTTATTCCTGCTCCTTTCGTCTGTACCAATGCCACCCTGAATTTTGGGTCAGGTGCATTGAGAATGAGCTTTCCCAAAGTCATTGCAGGATCTTTTGGCCTGCTTTAGGTAGGATTTCTTTTTGAATTTTTCCCCCACACAGTGAGTGTCATATAGTCAAACCGTTCATCTGTTTTATCAGACAAGCAGAACTGGAAGTCTGATATCTTTTAAAAAAAGATACAGTTCTCTGATTAACTGAAGAGTAATAGCATGAAATTCTAGACTCCAATAAGTAACATATTGATGCTTATGTCTAATTTAATCAGCATCAGGGGGGATGGGGGTGCCCATTCCTTCACCATCAGTTATACAGCAGTTCAAGGTGATAAATCCTATCTGCAGAATGATATTCTGTCGACATTTCTATAATATTAATTAGATCACCATGTCAGGCTGTAGGAAATTTGCTTAACATTCATTAGAAATTTCTTATAGATAGGTAGGCATCCCTCCCTCCTTCTCCCCTCGCTTTCTTTCTTCTGTGATTGACAGATGAGGTCAAGCCGGAGACAGCCCCCCTTCTCTCCCCGTGCCTGAAGAGCCAGGTCACCGGACTCCATAATGCATGGGGAGTGGGAGGGGAGGATTATGCCTTGAAGAGATATCCTATTAAATTGGACAAAAGCTTGTCTGCCTCCAGGCTCCATTGCCAGGTCTTTTCAGCCTGCAGCCAGCATGCAGAACGCAGGCGAGTGTACAACGCAAAAGCCATTTGCATTACCCCGCAGTCATTTTTATATGTGGAGGTAATGAAGTTGTCAGCGGAGCCTCGAGTGTGGCAGAGCCTGATATTCAAATAGACCTGCCAGCTCTCCCCTCTTCTCGCCACCGCCCTCTGCTCCCCGCTCTCCCCCCATCCCACAGCTGATCTACTGACTCCCTGGATTACTGCTTCGCTGGTTCCCTGGCTCCGACTGTGCTTGCACTCTTGCCCCTGTCAAGCGCTTTTGTTTCCAAGTCAGGGAGCAGCAGCCCCAGCCTGGCTGCACACCGCTGCCCACCCTCCCACGCTGCCCACGCACTCCCGCACTGCCCACGCACACGGGGTGTCATGGGCTGACTGAAGCGCAAGCCTGCAGCAGCAGTCCTGACAGGCTTGCAGGGAAAGCTCCCAAGACACTACATTAATCCCAGGCTGAACGTCTGGGGCACTTTGTTGTGGTCAAACAGAAGAGAAAGGTTTCACACTTCTGTAGTGAGGTGGTGTGTTCGTGCTTGGTGTGCCCACCATGCCCTTTTGCTGTGGAGCAGCAGAACGTGGTGCAAATTGTGCATGCAGCTGCGAGAGGCAGCAACCAAGTGGTCCCCAGCACTCGTGTTCACCAGTATCCAGGGGATGCTGGCAAAAGGCATAGCAGAAATACCTTGTCCTCATGAAAGGAACCACAGGATCATAAATAACAAGGCAGTCAGAACTGGCCTTTGGTAAATTTTACATCCATTTTAGGAGGAAAAGATTTAAAAAATTCCCTGTGGCAAAGCTGCCTGGTAAGCAAAAGGTCTGAATCAACCCCATTAGCCTTGGAAACTAGCTTTTACTAAATATGGGGCTAGGCTGTCAGCTGGTGTTAATTGGCGCAAACCTACTGAAGTCAATGGAATGACAGTGATTTATACCAGGATGAAGACTTGGGGGATGGATACTTAACAGGAAGGCTGTCTTTTCTCTGTTTTCAGTAACTGGACCCACTTGTGGTCACAAATCATAGCTTCTAGGCTTGATGGGCAGATGTCACTAGGTAGGTAGGCATCTGCAGGTTGTCAAATACACATTGCGAAATGGAAAACCATTAAAAAAAATTCATCACCCTGGTAAATATTTAGCTGCCTCAATAGTCTCATTTTTGGATCAGCAACTCATTCATTATTTGCAGAAAAGGATACTTTCCGTGCTCTTATGAAAATGATCAATGATCCTTTAGCACAGAAGGCCCCTGGGATTAATTTATTTTGTAAGCAGTGTGCTAAAAAGACTGGTTCAAGCATTTTTTAAAAACTTACAGGAGGGTCAAAACCACAAAGGTTTCAGCAGCAGCATTTTTTGGCCTTTGTTCTTACACTGAGATTTTGAAAGATTCCCTAGAACCCCAGCAAGCTACAAATTTTCATGGCATGATACATCATTGTGCCAGTGGAATTCATATGCCTTCAGGAGCTCCTTTTGGAGAACCCGAAATTTATTTAAGAAAGTGAACTTTATGTTTACAGTACAACAGTTAGCCGACAAGAATTTCCCAAATACAGGGCTACTTCAAATGCACCAACCTGCAGATTAAAGGCTCCCTGAGTATAAATTGGCATGGTGCACTGTAAATGATTCACAAATGGAGGAGTCCCTAAGTGTGCATTGACTCGCTACACCATAACGTCTCCTACAGA
This sequence comes from Pachycephala philippinensis, assembly GCA_013397055.1. NCBI lineage: Eukaryota > Metazoa > Chordata > Aves > Passeriformes > Pachycephala > Pachycephala philippinensis. Next base: position 225,136 of record VWZT01013260.1, read on the forward strand.
GATTTTACAGCATCGTATGCCAATGATCCATGGATTAAAGGCTCCCCAAGTGCACATTGACACGATAGACTGGAGCTGTTTTGGTCTATTGTGTCAATGATCCGGTGATAATGACAGTGTCTTGTGCAGATCCACTGAGACCAGAGTTGTTGTGGTTCCTAATGGAAGAGCCAAAGTTGTCCCACTTAAGTCATATTGACTATTTTGGGTGCTACAGGAACATGGACAAAGTTTTCACAATGTTCTCCTCCTTCATATCAGTTGAGGAATGTCTTCTGCAGTTCTGTAGTCTGGATGGCTTCTCTTTGTGTATGTACATGCATATGTGGGTTCATATAAAAAAACATGGGCAAGTGCACTCTTACACATTTTATATGCGTAAATCTTTCTTCATAGACAGGCAGACTCACACTAAAATTTTGTCCCTGTCATTGAGGGTACCAAGGCTCAAACTGAGGGAGAGTCGTTCTAGATACAGATCGACTTCCTATGTAAAAGAGCATAGTTCTCCCTACTATAGAGCAGGATGGGGAGGAGAAATGAGGACCCAAACCTAACAACAAATGGGAAAATCGGAAAGTTACAAGTTTAATGTGGTAAACCTGTGAACACAGCGCAACTATGACCAAAATACAACCTAATATGTCTCTAACCCAACAGCAATGATTTGACACATTGGAAATAATATTGTCTAGTCCTTGTGCTGTTTCTGTGGAGACAGGAGAGAAGAAGTCAGGAGGACAGAGAGAGATAAGAAGAGAGTGTTAGCAAGTGTTTATCATCCAGAAATTGTCCGGCATTTGCAGCATCCTGGGTCAGCATTTTCACCTTCAGCTACTCAAGATTTAGAATTGCTAGTGTGGAGGAAAAGTTAAGATATCAAAAAATCACATCACAAACAAAAAAGCAGGAGAGGCAGAGTCAAAAACATTAAAAAAAACAATTTTGGAGGATTGAAAAAAAAATATAAAATTTTAAACATACAATTCAAACTGGAGTTCCATCAACCTCCACAGAGCTATCTCAGAAGAAACTCATAATACTCTGAATGCATTTAATTGAAAAAAGGGAGAAAGTCTTTGACTGTGATTACAATATAAACAAATACATTATACATTGACAACTGGATCCTTTGATGAAAAGCTGTTTATAGGTGCATTATATTGGCTTTTCAGGTCCACTGACATTCATTATAAAAATTTCCATTATAATATACCATCTTCTGAAATATTTAAATTCCTTGACTCCTGACAGTCAGGAGAAAAGGTACGTATTAAGAATTTTAAGAGTATTTCCATCTTCTGCATAATTTTACCTTTACAGAAAGTGAAGTCTGACCTCCAGTTTATCTTCAGAAGTAAAATACATGCTACTGAAAAAACTGAGAAAAAATGCTTTAAGAAAACAAGAAAAGTCTAGGGATCATCACTGATGTTTGGTAGCTTGACTCCCAAATAGCTTTTACTGTTTATATTCCTGAAATTACAAATTTCATGAAGTTTACCATTTAATGAAAGATATCACTTTATTTATAGCATACATACAACTACTTTAATCACGTTTAAGAGAATGAATTACTTTATTTTGTAATGTACGAAGCAAAAGTTTCCCTTCTCAGGATATTACTAGGTGATTTTCAAGAGTGAACTACTCCACTCTGCGTATTCCTGGAAGATCCCTTTCCATGAAGGTCTGACAATTTTTGATGACAGGTGTGGAGATTTTGAGAAACAGAAATTATCACAAACATTCAGCTTGTTAATGGTTCGTTTCAAGAAATACAAGACAGAAAAGGTTATTAGCAGTTGTTCAACCAACTTCTCTCTCTGCCATAGAAAGTCAACTGGTAGATGTTATTTATGCAAAGGTAGTGACAACTGGGACCCCAGCTTGGACAGAAAAGTACAGATGTAGTAGGAACTCAGGGTATTGTGTGATCTGTTTTGGGCTGCAGGCTGGCACTCCACACAGTTTGCAGAAGGCAGAAGTAAAGGGGACACTTCCTAAAGAAGTACTGGGAATACAGAAGAATTGTGTAGTCTTCAAAAATGGAAATGTGTCTTTGGAAATGTTCTTCATAACACCTCTCTGACTTCTTCACAGTCTACCTCCACACAGAGGTTTCAGAAGCCCATCTCAGCTTACAATTGATTATGCCGATGTTCAGGGATCCCAGATACTGTGGTGATGTTCTTGTTTAGGGAGAAACCATATGACTTGATTCCAGGTGAGACAAATCATGATTTTCTTTATTTCCAGTGCAAACATCCCTGTGTATGTATATATACTGTGGATTCACCCATTTAGATATTTATAAAGACTCCTTCTGCTCAAGAACATTCCTTTCACAAATCTTAGCTCCATTTTTAGCCAATCTTCGTCTTCACTCTTTTGCTTATAAATATGTGCATCATGAAATTGCAATATCAAAAAGAAAAAAATACTGCCCCCAATATTTAGTACTTAAAAAGTAATTGTATAATTGTTTTGATAAGCTAACCAGAATGAACCTCTTGCATATCTTGCTCTGAGGCACTTTTTCCAGTCCCTGGTGTATATAGAAATGAACAAAAAATCTCACCCAACCTGACTAAACTACAAGGAGTCATAATAGTTATGTTCAGTGGGGCTGGGGTAATGCACAACAAATGGTACCTGTTTCTGTCAAGGAAGATGAAGAGTGTAGGCAGAAGGAAGACATGCTTCTGAATTTCTATTTTCTCTCCAGGCATATAAATATTTTAATTTTTTAGCTATGGATAGTTAGTTGTGCTCTGTCTACCTGTACAGGTAAAGCCACCCAACAGTAGTGGATGTGCAGGATAAAACATTCAGTGCTGACCACACACTGTAAGTTCTTTGGGCTTTTACTTGGGATGAACTCTAGCCTGACCCCCATGACTGAACACCTAGTAGCAGCTAGAGTGTATCAGGTACACTCCTGGAGCTCATCTTCTGGTTTGTTTTCCTCCAAAATTAATTTTGGTGGTCCAAGACTGTTTTGCATCATGATCCAATATGAAGTAATTGGGGACAGTCAAGAGATTTTTGCTTCTTCTTCTGCAGGCCCCTGCTACAACCTGAAATATTGCCAGTTATGAGCCCTTTAAGTGTCATTCAGCCCTCTTCCAGCTGAATCTCAACATAAGCTGCAGTATTTTACCTCAGTGTAATGCACAGTCTGTATTGCTCAGCACCGCCCTCAGCTATTACTGCTCACAGAATACCAGCACCCACAAACCACCAGCTCTGCACATCTGGGTGCATGATCCACTTACAAACCTCTCTGGGTTATGGAATCCCTAGGACCTGCTTGCTTTCCACATCGATCAGCCATGGCCCTAACCTTCTGCCATAGTCCAGAGAGTTTATTCCCAGTAAGAGATCTATGAATACACACACACAATTTTGCAGCAAATTCCTATTTTCTGAAAATGTTCCATGCAGAGATGCTTGGTATGCTTTCAGTAGCACCATGTGATGTCTGAACAGGGCTGAATCTGTCCTCATCAGTAGCTGTGGGATACCCTGGGGACAGCCATTATCTATCTCCTGCCGAGGTTGCCCGTAGATATGCTGCACACTTCAGCCAATTTGAGAGAGAATACTGCTTTTCTTTGCAATATTAATGGGAAATGATGTGAAAATGTAAAACCTAACATGGATCTGATGCAGCCCATTCAGAAGTTGAAAGGCTGGAATAATAACTGTATTATCTCTCCTTCTTGAGAAACCTAACCAATGCCAGTTACTACTGTGCTCAAAATCATGCTGCAGATTAGAGCCCCAACTCTCAAGTTGTTAAAGAATGAAAGAATATGGCCACAGTCCTGATATATGTGGAGGAATGGAAAGTCCAAGTAGGAAATAGATGGAGAAATGAACAGAAAAGGAAAAATTCTTGGTTGATTTCAGGTTGGCAATCAGGATATAAGTGGATCTGAGAGGGTCAGGTGAGGGAAGGATCTGAGGCTCATTTTTCCACAGAAGTGAGGAAGAAGAAAGGGAAAAGATTGGGCACTAAGGAAAGAATGCAAGAAATCCACCTGTGCCTCAAAAGTGCTTTTTTTTTTCACAGATGGTAACACCCACTTTTCAGTGGGTATCTAGAAAGAGGAGCTCCCCAGGGTCTGGGGACACCTGACACACTCTGGGATAAAGCTGCTTGAGATTTGTATGAAAATGGATGGAGTGAAACTCAGTTATCTCTACACGGTTGCCTTGTTCCATTGGAGATGTCCTTAGCCGCTTCAGGGGTCTATTCAGGCTGGGTGGGGTGACACAGGATCTGTGGGAGACCTGTGCCCATCTGTAGTGGCAGCAGAAGCCTATCTCAGCTGTCCAGGGGCCTCTCAGGTGACATCAGCCCCCTTGTCTAGGTAACAGATTCAATCCTATAAAAAACGCACATCTTGTTGCAAAACTGGTGCTTTGCATGTGCAATTTATAGCTGTCCTGAGAACCTTTAAGTCCTGTGCACATGCCTGAGATAAATATTCCCTGAAAAATACCCTTCTTTTTTTTTAAACTTTCAGATTTTGACATTTGTACCCTTAGTATTTAATTTTGAGATGAAAGGAACCTGGCTTCTTTATACAGATGAAAACTACACTAAACTTTTCCTTTATGAAAGATCTTTCAAACATTAGCTGAATAATTTTTGTCCATTTGACCATCTGAGTAATTACTTTAGATGTCCTCTCCTGTACTGCTTTGCTAGCAGTCAGACTTCTGTAATAAAATATTATGTTCAAAATATATTTTAGAAGAAAGGTATATAATCCTGTTAATGGATTTCTTTAAATTCTCTATATGTGTTTTGCAATGAAATAAGCATATCTGTAGCAATATCTAAAGTTCTGCTTCAGGATTTATGCACTCTTAATGGATGGAGATTATTTCTTTGGATAATATAAATATCCCAAAGATTTAATGAAGCCATAAAGACATTCATTAGACTTCTGTAATTAGAATTATAGCTACAAAGGCTTCAGAGTGCTAAATATACATGCAGTATTTAATTTTTTCAGGTTTTCAGTAAACAGCTTTCATCCAGGGGAAGTACTCCGAGCTGTGGAGGAGGAATTCACCTCCAAACTGGTGAGAGGGCTCTGAGTGTCACCTCCTCTCAAACTGCGCAAATAGCCCATGAAACTACATTTTTGGAGACCAGCTCCTCCAGACTGCCTGCAGCCTGCCAAGGTCCTCTCTTTGGGGGCTGCTGTGGAGCATGCCTCAACTAAATGTCGCCTCCAGCTTGCAACAAAGGCTCAGATAGATCCCTCATTTCTCAGCCTGATGTTTTAATCATGTCAGATGAGGATCACAGATATGTTTTAGAAATTGCTTGGAGGCCTTGCACAGCTGTGTGTGTAAATGTTGGGGCTGAATCTGGCCCTGATTTCTCACTGTAAGTGGAGCAAGGTAGCACTTTTTAATGTCGTGAATCCAGTAATTTCTCCAGTTCTGGGTTTGCTCAGGCCACTTTGCTCTCATGCAAATGTCTTCTCTGTTTTCTATGCAAAGAACAGCAATGACACAGAGCCCAGTGATGACGTCTCGGAATCCAATCAGAAAACCTGCATAAAGATGAAAGGTCTTACCAACGAGAAGTGAGCTTGCTAAACTACACCTTTCAATGAATTCAGACAAAACTGAAAAATGTTGTTGATATCAGATCCTTAGGCTGATTACTGAAGCGTTCGATTTTTCAGCATGTCAATTCATCACTGTCTACCTGGTTATATTTAACACTTTCTCCTGTTTCCATCCTGCCTGCTGAGATAGGCAATCTCTGTCACACGGTATCTGCTTCACCAGAAGGTCAATAGACCATTGTGGAGGCCCATGAGTCCTGTTCCCAAGTCACCTTGATTGTCTTCACGATATTGCTGACGGCAGGCGGAGCTTCCATGTCTTGTGGCATCTAAAATATTAATGAGATTAGAGCTTCCATCCTTCAAACAGTTCAGTGCTTCCTTTTCGGTGCTTTGCAATTTGCATCCAGTCCATGAAATGCAAAGCCTCCGCACAAATGGTTGCTGGCCTGTGCTGGTATTGCCAAAATTGGTTACACTGGTGTTCATTTTCTTTGAGAATGTGCCACTTTGCATTTTAAGCTAGCCATAAATTCAGCATTTTTGTGGAAGATAGTAAGCTTTGGATAACTGGAGCTGAGAGGTTTGGATGTACATACAGAGTTTATGTTTGGTTACAGTTTACTTGTCCTGGACGAATTATGCAAAATATACACAAGGAAATGATGGGTCACAACTTCCATGTACAGTAGCCTGCTTTTGGGTTATCTGGGAGGAGTTCTTAGGCTTCCTCAACTCAAGCCTGACAGAGGCTACCTGTGGTACCAGAACTGTGGTGTGGGACTGATGAGGATTATACAACCTTCTCTTCTGCTATTTCATTGTCAACGAGGGGACAAAGCTGCTGCACAACCTGTTAGGCTGCCTCCCTGTTTCTGTCAGACTATCATTCAGTATGTACCTGGATCCTGGATCCACATATAATGTATATACAGCATGAATAACGAATATACAGCTCTTAAGATCATCTTATAAATCAATCGTTGACTGATTAAAAGGCATTTATTGTTAGAACTTGCTGATAGTTCAGCACAAAGTGGCTTTCCTGGTTTCTTGAACAGAGATTATTTTTCCAGTGTGAGTCCTAAACCAAACTCTGGATATGGAACTTTCTACATGTTAGGGAAATCACTTTTTGATATTTGGCTTCTCCCGTTTGTAAAGCGATAATCACACAACTTGCATAGCTTTGTAAAGAGCTTTGAGATCTATGGGTGAGACACAGTATAGGCATTCTAAGCATGATTTATTTCCTTGCTGGGCCTATCCCTAAGTGGCTCATTGAAGAAACAACATTTATAAATATGCATAGCTTCCTGGTATAGAATTTTTCCTATTCTTTTCAGAATACACAGGCTAAGCTGTTATTATTCACTTTTCCATTTTTAGAATCAACGATTAAATTGCACCACACTGCTGTGTTGTAGCAATTAAAATAACTACTGTCTATTTGGCAGTCCTTTAATGGGAAATGAAATTCACTTTTAGGCATATATCATGGTAATACATATATCATATGGTATACAATTTAGATCATTTTTCGAGCACAGTAGCAGGATTAGTTCTTATTCCCTACCTAACCATCGTTACAAGCATCAATTTTGTTAATTAAGAATTTTAAGCCCTGTGAATTTATAGTACAATTATGTTTTACTTCATAAGTAGGTCTTTACCCCTCTACAACTATTAACAAAATGTCCACTTACATTATTTGCTGGTGGTTTCAAAGGCTTATGAAATTTCTGATGAAGATTTACCCTTTTGTCTAAGCTTTGCTCACTGTGTGTCAGCTGTTTGTCAGCAAAACATAACAGTGAAGACTTTTGACTTGAATCTTTTTTTTTTTTTTTAAAGAAAAGCCAATTCATCAGGTAAGAAAGACTGCTGCTCGCACTCTCAAGTCCTGCCAAAGACAAATGGCTGTAAAAATTTAAAATCAATCATTAACAGATTAGCTGTTGGTCCAAAGTAAATAGCAATCAGCTTATTAGGCATCAGGCAGAGTGAGATAAAGGGGAAGAGTTATTGAAAATGAGGATGTTTGCTGGGGCTGTGCTGATGGAGCAGAACAGGGAAAGGCTGTTTCTTTGTTGCTCTAATTACAAATGGAAAATAACCTACAGTGCTGAACAAGTTGAGCTCCCTAGCTGAATTGAATGGAGCATAGTGCCTATGTTCTACGTCATGGCTTGATTTATCTTGATTATCAGTAGTTTGCACTACTTCTTCCCTCCCCAAAAGGCACTGTTTGGCATTCTCTTGTATCGAAGTAAATGCAATTTTTGGCTCTGCAAAGAATGGGATGTTGGGGGGAGAGTTGCCACAAGAGAAATGCCCTTCTCATCCAAAAATATAATTTCCATACAGGAAATTCCTCTCATATGATGGAATTTTGTTTGTGACAGGGTTTCATTATGGCTGAGCAACAGATTGCTAGTGACTAAATCACAGCAGGCTTTGTGCCATGGTTGTATTCGGACACCGTGAAATTCTGCAGAGCAGATAAATTCAGAAAAAGGCGGATGTTGTAAGAGGAAACGGAGAGAGAGAAGGAATGGAGGGTCAAAAAGGCTGGGAAAACAGAAACAATAGAAGGTGGGTAGGAAGCAAAGCTGAGGGGAAAGAAGGCAAACAATAGCTGAGAGTAAAATGACATGAGGAAGCAGAAAACTCAAAGAGAAGCAGGAAGTAGAAGGAAATGGCTACAAGTTAAAGTCAATGACAAAAGCTCCCTTTCATCATACAAACACTGAAGTGTTTACATAGAGAGAAACTGACCATTAGAGTGATTTACTGGGAGTGGGGGCCATTTCCCCATGGCTGAGCATGTGAAATCCAGACTAAGATGTTTTTCTAACAAAATAGGATACCTGAGAATTTTGTGTTCGATGTTTTGAGCGCAGTGAATTGAAAGGTCTGCTTGTGAAAAAATCTGGAAATGACACCTTTCTATTAATGATGTGATTCCATATGTTATACTTGTGAACCCTCAGACAGTACATGACTGAAGGTAACCTCAGAAAAATTGCTGCTCACCAGCCTGGTGTAAGCTGTAGTCCCTTGTACCCTGGGCATGAGGTTACACACTGCTGCCTCCTCCCTGGCATTCAAGCTGTGTGACTGACCTCTGCCTCTTGACTGCATGGGTGCAATGCAGTGCCAGTGCCAGCTTCAGTCCCCATCAGCTAAACTGGCAGCACCTCAGCCGGCTTCATTTGAGCAGCTGCCCCTTCATCCAAGCCCCAGTACAGTTTTGCCCTTCCCAGTTACATGTCTGGGGCCACTGCTCAGCCCTGGAAGAGGAGGGAGGCGTCCACTAAACCGCGCTGGCACTGGGATGGTTTCTTGCCCTAGTGCAGAGCTGTAGCACTACAACATCACATCCTCAGCCAGGACTCCTCTATCATGCACAGTACAGAGACCAGACACAAAAAAGTGGGGATCCTTTTTGCGGAAAAACAAAATAAGACCAGATTAGTAAGCTTCCATATGACCTTACTTCTTTTTCTTTAGGAAAATACATGTAGGGCCTGACATAAGAAAAACTATTCTGGTATTCATTTAAATTTTCCATTAAATAGTTGTGGAAAAACAGGAGAGGGGTATTTCCTTTCCACCTTTTATATTTATGTTTTTTTATTTTTTACGCTACTTCTCATGTATCAAAAAACAAAGGGTCTATCTTCTGTTCATTTTCTGCTGCTTTTGTTTTAATTTACTGTCAAAGATACCCAAGCAAAATTCATAAAATTACATAAGTATGCTTTCAACAGAAAGAAAAAAGTGAAAACTCTCAGGAAAACACATCCTAACAATTATTTGCCAATGTTTCCACAGAGAAGACCAGTCAGCTGAAATGGCAAAGTAGCAGAGGCGTCTTTTCCACATGCTGAAATGGCTGAATAAGTTACACAGAACAAAAATTACTTTTCCACCTGCAATTCGTGGAGTCCTGGGACAGCAACCCACACCTGGGGGCGACAGAGCTGTGGCAGTCTGTCACCCTTGAGCTGTTTCTCCATGCACCAAGGAGCATGGGGGTGGTGCTGCTTTCTGTCTACAGCAGGAATTTTTTGAATTATTTTCAATGGGCAGAAGGCCAGCGTGGGGAGAGTACGGGGACACTCGTGCAATGCCACAGACATTGATCCTGCCAGGAAAAAAAGCAAATTGACTTGCAGTACAAGCGGTGGTGTTGCAAATATAGAGGGAGGGACATTTTCCAGTGTCATCTTCAGCCTAAAACAGAGTTCCATGCATATTACTCCAGTGAAAGGAGACTGTAGTGTTGTCTAGGGGTTGCACATGTCAAGATAGAGTCTTGTCTTCTTCCTTTTCCTATGTAATGGTGTCCTCCAGTCTGCTGGAAGCTGGAGGAAGCAGTGAATTTTGTGCATTTGCAAAATTTGTCTCCCTGAAGAAAATTGCCAGGTTTTTGCTCAATTGCTTGTAAGAAGAGATCAAAAGCAGAAGAAGTGTTGAAGGCTGACAGCTAGCCAGTCGCTAGGATGCCCTACAGAAAATTGAAGAAGGCAGCTGCAGGACTGGCTCTTAATAACAGAGAAAGACTAGACGTAGTTGACATAAAGACTGTAAAGAAACAGTTACACTGGTGACACATATTATACAAGGACTGCCTTACTTATTTTTCCACCCACATACTCCTTTTACACAATTTTTGCTTCTTTTAATTAAGTGTTTCAAGAGAAAATAATGGGATCTTAAAGTCTCCTGTATTTTGGAAAAGGTAGTAGTAAATTGTGCGGTTTTGACCTTTTCAGCTTTTTGTAATTTGATTGGCTGTCTGTTCCTCTCCCTCCACTATTTACAGCTGCAGTGAACTGTGCAGAAGGGGTAGGATGGCTAGCCAGCTGAAATACGGAATATTTAAAAGGTTAAAATGCTGCAACATACTGGTGCCTTCCACAGAGTATATGGGCATTATAAATTTTGCTGTGTTGATCACATAAAGGATTGAGAAATTAAATGACTTCATGAATCATTTTTTGTGGGACAACAAATGTGACCAAAATGGGGAAAAATTGCATCACTCTGACCCCAGATCTGGGAAGCATATTTTTTTTGTGTTTATTATGTTTGCTGCAGTAATAGATGAAGACTCCTCCTGAAGAACAGGATCATTTTAGCAGGTGTTGAGTATCGATGAGTGACACAAAGAAAACCTGCCCCAGAAAGCCTGCAATCAAAGCACCTTGAATCCATTCAACAGGTGACTAAATAGAGGTGGTGACCTTCTTAGGAACAAATATTTCTTTTTTAGCATACCAGAGGGAGATCTTAAGGAAAACACGGTATACTTTGAAAGTAATTCCTTAGCAGATGGAGACAGTAATACAGAAAACACTATTAGCCATGTAATGAGTCCAGAGGGCATGTGAGGGGCAATGCCAAATAACTTGGTACCCAGGCAGTGTGCTGAGGAGATTGACAGGAATGTAGCAGGGCAACAGGACATCGACAGAATCTCAGACCTGAGACACTGATAACTAAATGACAGTTGAGACACTAATAACGAAAAGAAATAAAATCTTCAGGATTTGGTACTTCCCTTTGTCATTGATAATCAGTCTGGTAAACAGCAGTCAGTTCTATGAAAGCTTTTCTCAGTGGAAAAGGCTGCTTAGGGCAAATCTGAAGAAAGGCTTCTCAGGAAAAAAAAAAAGAAAAGGCAGCAAAGCCTGACTTTACTGGAAAAAAAAAAAAAGCTACAAAAATGTATATTTTGTGTGCAAGACAAATCTAAAAAGGGATACCAAAGAAGTGTGGGGTCTCATAAACTCCAGCAAGAAACTTTCTGGCAGCTCAGCAGAAGCTGGACCACTGCACTGAGGCTGGAGGATTAAGGCTGAGTCTCATCTCCCTGCCCTGACCCCACACATGTCCACACATGGCTGAGCAGAGCAGAGTAGGTGGAGCACCACAGGAGCACCATAGGTGATCAAGTGGGAACGAGATACAGGCAGAAAGAAGTGATGAATCAACTGGGGTTGCAGACACAATTCAGAATTGTGAAAATTTTGTTCTAGCTCCTCCATGCTCTTGGAAGTCAAAAGTTTCATCTTATTCAAGTTGTAGCTCTGGATTAAAGTCAGAAGTGTAGGGGAGATACTGGGAAAATGTCTTCAGAAGGAAATGGCAGTATTGCTTTTGATCCATCATTTGAAACACACTCATGATCTTGAGGGATTTATTTTTTGTGGTCATTAAAACTGAATGTTTTCATTGATTCGGATAGCTTCTTTCTGGAGGAGCTGCAGCTGCCGGGACAAACAAGCCTCCATTCTGCTGTGCTGATCCCTCTGGGAGCCAGGAGTGATTGACAAGGGGCTCTGGTTAGGGCAGACTCTCACCCCAAGGTAAAGGAACTGGTGCATGCATTTCAGCAAGAGCAGCCTTTGCAGCACTGAGCCAGAGGGATTTTCCTTCTGCATCAAGAGGCAGAGAAAAGTGTTTCCAGCCTGTCTGTGATGACAGGACATGCAGAGATAGCCCGTGAAGTTAGTCCCAGCCTTCTCCTGCTGTCCTTGGTGACCTCTATCCCACCTTCCTCAGTCTGTCCTCGGAAGCAGCAGCAGGAAATCCATGCAGGAAATGGGGGATCTCTGGAGGTAGCTGGGGCATACGTTGCTTGAGGGACTGGACATCTGGAACAAACAGCGTCACCTCCAAAATCGCTGAGGAGTGGAGATGGGTTGGCCATGCTGTTGGACTTGTGCCCAGGCATTCTTGGATGTATCTGCGTGCAATCTCCTGATGTCTCACCCTTCCTGCTGTGGAAGGGCGTGTCCTTCCCAAACATTACAGCTGACTCAGAGGCTGAGGGACTTCACCAGCCCAGGGACCCAGCTGCTTGCCTCCTCCTCCCCCATCCACACCACAGCTGCTCTGGGACAGCCTGCTGCATTTACCCTGCTGTTCAGGGAAGACAGAGCGGAGGCAGACTGCAAGGTTTCAGAGGTGCTGAGCTCTGAGGTCAGCTGCTGGGCATGGTGATGCCTTGGTTTGCCTCAAGGGCTGAGGGAGGGTGACGTCCACTCCTGCCAAGTGGCTGAAGCTGAGGATCCCTCAGCTCTTCCCCCTCTTGGTTCTACAACCAGCCCATCTGCGTAAAAGATACCAATATGAGAATATACATATAATACCTGGTTAGATGGAGATATAATTTATTGAAGCCATTGTTTAGGCCCCTTGGGTGGCACTACAAGTGCCCGGCCATGAGACAGACTGTCGTCAGCTCCTGAGGAGGGAGAGTCTCCCCTGGAGGTGGTGGTGGCCTTCGGCAGGCTGGAGACCCAGACAGAGACCATCCATGGGCAAAAGGGGGAAGTCTGTTCATGAGGCAGAGCTGGAGATGGGCGAAGGCAGCTGCCGAGTCTGGGAGGGCACAGCCCCACGCCCAGAGGGCACTGACAGCCCCCACCCACAGCGCCGGGCTGCTTCATTTTCATCCGCTGATCAGATATATTTACTTCTCGGGTATTTCCCTAACCAGAATTGACTGCACTATAATTGCCTATTTCTTTGGTCCATTGGCTGTTAACCTTGAAGCGCGTCGGGCGGAGGCAGGGAGGCCCTCCCTGTCAGGCCTGACCCCGGCCCGCGCCGTGGGCTGCCATGACAACCGCGACAGATGTCACCCATGCCGCCCGCGCCCCCCGGACGGGGAAAATCGATCTTGCGACGGCGCCGCCGTGCACAGCCACCGACCTGCCAAGTGTTCCCGGCTCAATCATTTGTTTCATCTAGCGAGGAGAGGAAAACATAAAAGAAATGAAATGAATTTGACCTCTGTCTTTCGAGTGACTCTGGCGCTGTGCTGAATCCTAGCAAGCGCCTCTTATGAATTTGAAAAAATTACATTAGGAATAACATTTTGAAGTGAAATGACTCTTGTAATGTCAACCCTCCAGAAACATGTTATTTCAAATGTCAGATACCTAGCAATCGTTTGCTATTTTCTGCATGTGTCCGGAGGTTATCTTCACCTCGGATGCATTTCAGATAAATTATTTTAAAGAAACTACCTGTGAAGTACACAAGAAAGTATTGCCTGGTTTTTTTCACTGCCCCAGTGAGGAGACCTTCTTCGTGGCTGCATAGAGCATCTCCATGATGAGAAGATGGTAAACAATGCTCTGAATTGACAATGTCTCTCCTTTATTAAAACTGTGTGAGAGGGTAAGGATTTTCCCAGTCTGGAGGATCGTTTCCTGAAATGGTGGCAGGTACACCAATGAAGGCAGAGGATCCCAGGGGCACAAGAAAGGGGCCCCCCCACCCCACCCCTCAGAGAGTCTGCTTGCTGCATAAACAAATTATTTCATGACCAAACTCTCCAACTCTATGCTAACATTTGCCAATGCATCAATGTCATCCCAGCAATGTTAAATGTGTCCAACAAATAGGGAAAAACCCAAACCCCGGGAGGTTTGGTTCATACCTACCACTGGATGGACCTGCTGGCAAATTTAAGAGGCAGCCCATCACAAATCTGTAGAGATGGAGAAATCTCTAAGATAACTTCGTCCTTAAAAAAAAAAGAGGAGAACAGCACGCCACTGAAGGTGATTATAGTAAAAAGGATGTCTTAAGATTTTGAATGCGATACGTCTGTCTCTCTGATGTGGGATATTTTATTGCATTTTTGCCCTCAAGTGAAGCTGACGGGAGCCAGGCTTGCAATTTAAATCAATAAGAACCCTTTACCATGGCCATAAAATACTTGGTTAAACCTTTGAAGTGGCCACAGTTGAATGCGCAGTGAACACAGCATAAATGCTCCTTGAGATGTATTGTGTTAGACCACTGCTAAAGTGGCGTTCTGAGGAAGCGGTGCCTGAGCACCTTCTGGGGGCAGGGCAGAGCACTCTCTCTTCTCTGGGGCTCTGGGGGGTTGCTGTAAGTCAGGGCCCATAACTGGTAGGCTGCCCCTCACTGCAGATGTCCAGATTTGGCTCTCCCAGCTCGATGGGTTTCCTGGGGTGGGGAGTCAGGCTTGAAAATCCCATAATGTGTTATTCCACCTCTCGGCAATGGCTGGGGAAACAGGAGGCAACCATAGCTGGATCAGCAGTGTTTCCAGGGCCAGGTCCTTGATTATGTAAATCAGCATTGTTGCACTGAGGAGCAGGTCTGAATGACCCCAGCTGAGGCATAGTCAGTGCAGGATGAACAGTGACTGCATGAATGTATGTCTGTTTAGTTTTTGGCATGTGCATGCATGAATGCATCTCACAGATACCCAGGTAAAAGCTTGTGTAATAGCAGAAAGCCCTCCGTGAATGTCATGAAGCATTTCACCATTTAATATTTAATACTTAATACTTACAGTAAGGATATCCAAAATAAAGGTTGACGCTTCACCATTCCTACAAATAAAGCAGTAGGAAAACAAGTAAGGTTTAAATCTGTGCCCTGACTTTGCAGTTGTTTATGACAAGTACTTGGGATTCTTTAAGGAGAAATCTGTTGTTTCTCTATTTATAAAGAAGCTTTTCATTTAAAGAAACCAAGGACCAAGCACTACTTTATTATTGGATAAATCATACCGTTAAAGCCTCTGGCAGGGGAAAAGTGCATGGGGTAGACTGGTTCTTCCAGACATAGGGAATATGTTCAGAAGCAGCATTAAGTGCACATACTAGCTAGAGCACTGCACACCCTCTGTGTGTGGGTCCCTGGCTGTAGTGAGGGCTCTGCCCTGTGGGTACACCCTCAGGCTGCCAAAACTTGCTCCGTTTGGGACAAACAGTCCAACTGGTTGTGCTGTTTGTTCTGTTTCATTCCCTTCAGTGAGAGCTGGATCCAGTCCAGGGAGGTTCAGCTCTCAACAAAGACAGTCTTCCTTTCTGTCCTGTACATTGAGAGTTTGGCCTTAAGCTACTCTCAGTGTACCTTAGTATTACAGAGGTAGCAGCAGCATGTGTAGAAATACTGTGTGCTCAGCAGATTGTAGGAGTGTGGGCTTAGAAAACTTCAGTATGTATTGTCTACAGCAAAAGTTATTTGTAACAGACCCTATGTCTAGTAGGTGTGAGTCTATTTAATGGTTTATTTTTAAATATGTATAAATTAGGGTAACCACATTTACAGGTGCTGATTAGGTTTGGAACTTGACTCTGCAACATTTTTTCTTTTTTATAACCCATTTGTCAGGAACATAGGTGTTTCTGCAACCCTAGGAGGGTGTCAGAATTGTCACATGTGTATATTCACTGCCAAACATGACCTTCCGTGTCAGTTTGTGTAAGTACTGCTCCATACACCATATTGTAAAACACAGATTATTCACATTCATTTGTTCATATAGATGGAATATGTTTCTTTTGCACTGAGAAACGTCTTATGCTGTTCCACAGTATTTTGATCTAAAAATAGCTGAAATAAGTGGTTGCTATTGTGCATCACTGAGAAGTTTTGCTCAGATCTGAGTAGTTTGCTCCAGTGAACTTCCATCAGCTTCTCTTGCCTTTACTCGGGCTATGTCCTTCCACTCCTTTTAGCCAACCCTGCGTCCTGACAACAAGCTCCATGAATCATGCTTCACTGTCTCTTGCCCTGGATGAATTAAGCAGCAACATGCCCTTGGGTGAAAATGGGAGAAGTAAAACCTGCAAATTACCTAGAAAGACTTAAAAACATTTCTCTTATTCTATACAATATCACCAAGAGCATATCCCAGCTCAAAGTCCAAACCTGTGTGGCGTACGAGGATAAACAGTACGATGGGGAAATAATCAGATGAAGAAGGATGAAATGTGATTTGTTTCACTGTATTACATCTGACAGTATGTATTTGTCCTACCTCACATCTTGCTTACTAGTTAGGCAGAATTAGTTTGGATATGTGATTGTGGATTAAAAAAAAAATTCTTCCTATTTCATCCCATTGCTGAAGACTCCACATGTCTGAACATAGACACCTGAGAAATTTTCCAAAAAAATATACATCCAGACTTGCGGCAAGTTTATCTGTTTATATTTCTCTCTCATCTTATTCCTATTTTTCCTTGGACTAGACTGGTAATGAAAGGCATTTCTCTCTCATGGGGCATCTGACAAGAAGACACACAGAGCTTTCTGACATGGTCACTGAATGCCTCCCTTCAGTCTCTGGCTTACATAGATATGACTATCCAGAGAGACAGACTAAATAAAGGTCTAGATTGTGCCATCTTTAATTTTATATAGTGGGCCTTTAAAATTAAGGAAATTGCCATGACTGTGCTATTTCTTCCCAGGATTTTTTCTGTGAATATGTCAAACCAGAATCAGACATGATAAAATAGAAGGACCCCCAGTCCCTGCTGTCGCTGATGGGTAAGCTGCCTCAACACCACTTCCAGCTTGAGGTGCAGTTTTCTGTCTTCATCCATAGAAGGAGAAGGAAAGGATGAAAATGGATTTTTAAAACAGGGAAATTCTGACTCTAATTTCAACTCAATATTACAGATAGTGGACAGAAGCCCTAGCAGGGACACCAGGGAGACAAATCCTACAGTAGAAGGGACCATTTCCCTTTATTTTTATGCAATTCAGCAGTTTTTGAGTTGTCCCTCATAGATTTTGCTAAAAACCTCATTAGTTCTTAGTCAGAACAACTGGCAGAAGGATACTGCTGAGGAGCAGCCTTTATGGATTGTCCTAGATCATTTCACAGAAAGGTCTCCTAGTAGTCATGGCTTGTTATGATCAGCACAGCAACCTACAATCAGTCGCCCTGAATTAGGCAGTCCATCTGTCTCTTTTGTTTGAACAGCATGTAAATGTCCTTTCCCTGCTCACACAAGCACAGGGTGAGCTTCTTGGTTCAATTTTGAAGCCAACGCTTTAGGTCTGGATGCATGGTCTGAGAAAAGAGCGGTGGACAGCCAAAGGGGCAATGGCCCAAACCACCTGCAGTTACCCTCTCAGAAAATTTGTTGTAAACAGCTTTTCCTCTAAATTTGCTTTATACATCTCCAGAAACTGATGTTTTTTCCCAGGTTGTAGGCCTTGTGGGTATGATCCTCTGAGTGTAGCTACACTCATCAGCACAACCTTTGCCCATCTCCTTTCCTAATTCCTTGGCTGCTTAGACACATTTCCCTAGGCACTACATGCAGGGAAGCTCTAGCAGGGTCCCAGGAACAGTGGGTCAGAAGGGAAGGATGTTCTTGACCCCAAATATTTCACTGTTAACAAATCACTCTAGAAAGGACACAAACCCTGAGCACAAACCTCCAACAGTCTAATTCTGAGGCAATCATAAACACAAGACTCACAAGGGTGAGTTTTCCTCCACCCTTCCTGTGTTTGGGCTCTGCTTTATTTGCTCCATATGCTTCTTCTTCCAGACTTTACCATCAACCTCCTCCATAGCTGTGATTTGGAGTGTTATTCAAAGACAAGATCCAGTAAAATACATTTGCTCCCGTAGGAAAGAGCTTTTCATGTCTGAGGGCTTGTTTGCTTCTGCAGTAAAATCTATTCTGTAATCTACAAATGAGTTTGCATTCTGACATGGGGTGACATTCTTCAGTGAAGGTCACAGCACTGTATAGAAGCACTGACACAAAACACGTTTCATAGAACAAAATGAAGTTCACAGTTTGACATAGATATATCCTCAATCTGTCATGCAGTTTTCTGCCTTAACTTGATGGTCAAAGTAGCTGGCCAGGTGTGAGCAGGGCGGTGATCTATGTCTCTTCAATAGCAGGAGTAATTTCCTTGTCCCTCCTCAAACTTGCCCCTGTTCCAAGACGATGGCAACACTGGTCTCTTGTGCGACCTTCTGATCGATGGAGTGACAAGCTATTTCTTTCTCAAGTGAGTCCTAATCTCCTATTATGCCACAAGTACACAGTCCACTGTGATAAAAGCTTGCAGTCTATGACACCTGGTCAAAACAATTATTTTGGTAGTTGTTCCCTACAGATTTGGGCTATGACATGTGAGGTGGCTAAACTAATCCCTAGAGCAAAGGGATTCCTAAAGTGAAATATGATTTAGAGGACATTGGCTGGGGTTTGGAATTCAGTACATGATTCTTAAGACTAGTCAGCTCCGGAGTTATCTGCCTTTCATTGTATTCTTGTACTCGACTTTTGAATTGCACAGTTTTCTGAGTCCAGGAGCATTTCAGGGTGGGTGTCACCCATCAATTTGTTAGGCACGTTCAGCACTTCTCAGGATTTGTTTCTCATAAATCAAAGTTATCTGATCTGTTGTCTTGGCACAAAAGGGTAGTCTACAAGGTGCAAAAGTTTAATTTTCAAGCTGCTTGTAACAGCCTGTTGAGACAGGCTTCTCCTAGGCCATATTCTTTCTGTCTGGAAACAGTTCAAGTGACGGGATTTCCACCACAACTCTTTTAGGTCAACTTTGTACCTTAAGAAATCCTTCTGTCAAGCTGCCTGTCAAGTATAAGATCCTCTCTGCAGCAGTATGATCATTTTCATCCCTTAAAAAGTGAAAGTATTGCTTTCTGAGTTTTGTGGAAGGAACACAGAGGACAGCTGGGTAGCTACCTTGCTCCAGGCTACACGAAAAGCTTGTGAGAGGCCAGGAACCTGAAGAACTCACATAACTGCTGGGCCAGCCATCATTTACACTGTTATGTCCAGTTTTGTTGCATTGTACCTAATGAAGGCTTCCTCTCTGGCCTTGGAACTGAGGGATATACAAGTTTTGAATGGTGCAGACCCTAATTCTTCATTCTGTTAAACTCAGCTCAGCACCATAGAGTGTTCCAGCTCCAAGCTAATTTATAGCAGCTGGATATCTAGCAAGGAAAAGTGACTGTCATGCATAACATAGTTCTGTCCACCTCCTTCTCCTGAACGCATCTTGGTGTGCTCCTTCTTGTTATCCCTGGAACTACAGGCAAAGCTGGTGCAGAAAGGTGTTGTTCCATCTTGGCTGCCTGTGTGACACTGTCCCTGCACAGGGGGATTTCTCCACTGTCCTCACCTGTAAACTTCAGGGTCACTTCATGCTAATTACACAAAATAACCTGTATGAGAATTTGGACTCTGAATTCTTGTTTAGTGGTGATAAACCTTGATACAGAGCTGGTCATACCTGTGGAGCCAGGCTAAGTTAGTGACTGTGCTCCTTCCAGGAGATCCAGCAGATCCCTAACCAGAGGAGAGCAGTGCCATAAAGCCTGGAGGGTTTTGATTCAGCTTCTGTTCAGGTACAGCAAGCCATGCCTAGAAAAATGATCTGTTAAAGGTCCCATGATGTGTCAAAGGTCCCATGGCCTCTGCAAACAGAATTCCCTGGCCACTCGATTTCCACGGTGGATACTTGCCCTTACTAAAGTTGTCAGGCTTTGTTACTGGGTAAACCCATACAGCCTCCTCCAGGATCCTCTTGCCTCTTCAGTATCTGAATTCTTTTCATGTGGTAATCAGAACTATGTCTATGTCAGTGGATCCAGGAGCATATCAAAGTTCATGAGTGTTTGAACTCAAGTTTTCATATGTGTTTCACTCATATCTGAGAACAGGCTGAATATTGGCTTGTTTTCTGCTTTCACACTGGATTTCATGGAAAGAAAAATGCAGTATGTGGGCCACCGAAGGATATGTGCATCCTTAGGCCTATCAGCTAAATGTAGGTATTGCCCAAGTAGCTGGATTTCAAGGAGGCCCTTTATTACCACATCTCTGTGATACCTTTAAGAATATTTTTTATAGATTTACCACCCTGCAAACTGTTATATTGCAGTCTCTAGCTAATCTTTTCCCCTCTCTGACATAATAGGCCATCTCTCATTACAGTAACTTCCTCCCATTTACCTTCAAGTCAGATTATAGAGGGCCTTTATTCACTTACAATGGATCTAAAATAGTAAAGTCCTACTGTCTTCAATATGCTACTTTCAGTTCATCAGTTCAAGATCAATCCCAATTTATTTGATTATTTTTCCTTACACATCAATCCCTCTCGTCCCATAGATATTTTTATTAGTTCTTTATGGATATGCTCAGTGGGTAGAAGGATGTCCATTGTATTAAAGATTTGATCATAAGGGCTGTTTAGATGGATATGCCAGTTCTCATGGAAAGAAGAACAAGCCTGCTAAACAATCAGTGCAAAAAACATGAAGCTAAAATAGAGATTTTTAGCATTTCTTTTTTCCCAGTTGGAGCATGTATGAACAGTATTTGTAGTGCAGTCTCAGAAGTACTATCCATGTCCATGGCTTGATTGTTCTGTGGCCAAAATAGTTTTGTTTTCTTATTTTCATACTTTTTTTTTTTTTCTGGAGGGGGAGTCTGCAAGACTAGCTCTTTATGAAAATAATATATTTTGTACTCTGTTTTCAGTAAAATGGTTGAAGTCAATGATCTTAAGGGTCTTTTCAAAGTAAATTCTATGATTTTATGATTCTATGGTTTCTCAGTGAAGTGGTTGAGGCTGATGCAGTTATCCTGCCTACGTCCATGCACCCTTATGACACTTAGTTAATTATGTTTTTTCTCATCAAAATGCTCACTCCTTGTCCTGTTACCCAGAGACTGCCTTTCAGATTAAGCAGCCAGCATCTTCTGATGATAGTTTCAATTAACAAGGAAACATTTGACTGCAAGATGTACATTTAAAACATCATAATTTCTTGCCTGCATGGTATAACTTAAAATGAAAACCAAACCAAAGCTAGGAGGCTGTTAGGTGCAGTATCTCCAAACTACTTTAAAAAGCAGTAGTTCAGCCACACATGTTCATAAAAAAAGAGGCTGAAATTATCTTATCTAAGCCATTCTTAATAGTTGTCCTGCAGAGTTATTGATCCTTGGCTGCTCATCTAATGAGCAAACTACACAGTGGACCACAAGTGCATTTCAGTTTTATGTGCAAGTGCTGTAAATGCTATTTTCAAAGTTAATATATTATTTTTGTCAGTTTTATAGCAGCTTATTTAAAGTGTTATTAATGTTTAGAAATGTGATTTGGGGGTTATTTTATTGGTGTTTGACTCAGTTTTAAACACTCTTTCTTTATCCCCTCTGTGCTCAGGCTGCATATATATAATTTTTGAAGTTGCTTGCCTCTTTCTGGGTTTGTCCCTGATTGTTTCATTAATCTTGGCTCCTCCTTAAGACACTTCTACTACTATAGTGGAACAGTCTGAGTCCTAAATTGTGAGTCTTTGTGAATAAAAGATGTCAACTGGATAGATTTCCAGATGACAGAAACTGCAAGAAGCACGTGGCTATGCCTGAAGGGTAAGGACCAGCCCTCCTCATGGGTTTGGGTTTGGGTTTGTGCCCCAGCATAGGGTGGGACACACACTGTACCAAACCCAGAGCACCCCAGAGAGGCATTATAACCCTGAGATTCCGCTCCAAGCCACAGGCCCTCCCCTGTTTCCACCTTTCTCTGGAGGAAGTAATTTTGCTTCTGTCCTGGATTTCAGAAGGACAACCCTGCCTTTGTTCTGTGGGTGGCCAGGAGTGAGCTTCAGGCTTCCCAACCCACCTCCTCCTCCTCTGGAGAGAAATAAACATGCACAGGGCAGCACACACACTAGTTTATAGTAGCAGCAGCTGTCAGAGAAGCTGCACAGGGAGGTCTCACGCCCTTCAGCTCTTTTGGATAACTGTGTTATCCTCACGCCCGTCTCTGCCTTTGATGGAGTGAGAGCACAAAGCACAGCCCTGTTCAGTGAGCTGGACTGGTGTCAGATGCAGGGTGACAGTGTTGGGGCAGGTGTCAGAGACAGGTCTCTAGGACCTGGTCCTGTGCTCAGACACCATGACTAGCTCTGTAGGCACTCTGGTACAGTGAGCATACACATGGCCAAGTTCCTCAGATCCCAGAAAAGGGGAGGATGTGGCTTTGCTTTACACATCAGCACATTGTTGAACCAGCAATGGATTCTCCTGGGTGGGCAGTGAAAAGCAAGAGGTACTCTCCCCCCTCTGAGTGCCTGCAGTATCATGGTACAGCTCCTGAAAGACGAGCCTTAGCAGCTAAGGACATCAGTTTCTGTAATTTCAGTGACCTTAACACAGAGAGCCCTCTGACATATTCCTCAGGGTGAACTAGAGCCTTTCTCCTGCAGCACATTCAGGGCACCTTCCAGCAGAGCATGTGCTTAGTTTTTAATGCATGGATGAACCCAGTGAGCTTCAGGCATGTGCTGAAATATGAACGAGTGTTTGAAGTGCTGAGCATCTTGGGGCCATCAAGCCCCAAATGGATCAATCCCAACACATTATGCAAGTTGTGGGTCTTCCAACTTCAAATGTCAAAGGTACACAAAAAGGCTGAAGAACTTAGTCCACTCAAGGCATGTGCCCTCGTGGGAAATCCAGTTATATAACCTGTTTCTTCCTGAAACCCACTCCTGTTCTCAGCCGCTTCAACAGCACTTCACTGTTTCCACCCTATTCTTGTTACAGCTGGTGACCATCATCACCAAAATGGAAATCTGAATGTAAAATACATTTAAGTGGCTCTGCTGTTTTCAGCTTTCTGCCTTACATATTTTTGTTGTGTCTGTTGCCCCACAATTTAGAGGACAAGCCAGTCACTGGGCTACGCGACAGAATGTTTTTCATCTTATTTAAGTATGTCTCTATTAAAATGTAAACTGCTTTCTAACCTCTTTTGGGAAAAGAATGCAAAGAAAAAAAAGCCTACTCCTGCAGATGCAGTAAAGTCATGGTAATTTTCCCCAGTTGAAACTCCTGACTTTGTGTCTTAGCATCATATACAGCATAATTTATAAAAGTGTGAGCAACTGCAGAATTGTTCTCCTAATAGATTCTGAAGATTCCAATTTCCATTCTGCCACACAAGACTGAAAATCCACTTGTGCTCAGTTATCTGTATCTTTGCCTCATCCTCAGACTGCATCAAAAATCAGGTTCAGGTGCAGGTTAAGAGCATGCATTTACCTCAGGAATATGGGGCTTATTAAATATCTCTACACAATTAACATCACCATATCAATAAGAATTATCATTATGTCCTGTCAATCAGGTGCTGAATTTTGCTTCAGGGAAACAAAACAATTTAAATTATAGCAAGTGCCCCCCCCTTCTTTTTTTTACATGCTTCTCTTAAAATTGGATAATTATGTGGCTTTTCATTAGATTCCTCTAAGCATAATAGATCACGATATTCACCCTTTGACCTTGGTGATGAATGTTTCTGGTGAAAACATGTGACAAGCAGTGTTCTAATGAGAATAAAATACTGAATAACTGTGAGTCTCACATAATGAAAGAACAAAAGCGAGAAGCACAACTACTTTTAAGGCTACAGTGCAAAATGTGTTCATATAGCAATTCTGATGGATTGGAAAAGCAACCCTTTCTTATTTAAGATGGTACCAACAAACTTTAGTATCAGAGGCAAAGACAAAGGCAAGAAAAGACAAAGGAATCTTTGTATTCTGTGTAAACTCTGTAGGAACATGAGAAGTGGCCTTTATCTGTGCTGTCTAGGCAAGTTGTTACACAAAGCTCTGCTATCAAGTTTTCCTAAACATCTCAAAATTTTATGTATGTATTTATGCTATAAAAGAACTATAAATTAAATTTGTTTCCAATAATTTAGAGTGGGGCTAAGAAGGTCAAATTCTCTCTCATGCAAACAGCCACACACAGTAGTCAGTAAAGTTACAACAGTGGTCATTATTATTCAGTGTGTTTATAAAGAATTATTTTTGGACTGACAAAGATGACATACCAGTCATCAGTGCCAAAACAGCGAGGGGAAAAAAGGAGGGCTGGCTGAA
Organism: Pachycephala philippinensis; assembly: GCA_013397055.1. Taxonomy (NCBI): domain Eukaryota; kingdom Metazoa; phylum Chordata; class Aves; order Passeriformes; genus Pachycephala; species Pachycephala philippinensis. Next base: position 249,493 of record VWZT01013260.1, read on the forward strand.
TTAGAAATTGTTATCAGCTACCCTTTTTTTTTTTTTTCTGTTTTGCATCTTGGAACCCTACTGCCACCTTTCAAAAGGAACCTCAGACCAGGGTGACTTACACCCACGTCTGCCATGATCATTTAGACCCTAATCTCACTGGAGAAATTACTGCAGCAGGAATGTTTGATTTAGTAGACAGTTATCTTTTAGTTTTGTTCTATCTTGGTTTTGCTTATGTTGGGTTTTTGCATTTTGTTTGATGTCTGAGAAATGTTTATCATCTGAATTATCATCTCTGCTAATCAAACTTTCAGTCAACTTCTGAAGAAAACCTTTTGCTTCTAATTTCTGGGTGGAGTTCATCTCTGATTCAGGGTCAGCTCTTCCTTAGCCCATAATAGAAATGGCTTTTTGTCTGAAATCCTGCCTTTGCAAAGACAGTGACTGTGTTACTGTAGACTCTTGGGACAAGGATTTCAGCTATGCTTTGTGCCAGGATCTCCTTCGAGTTATCCTATTATCACTGTTATTGGCACAATGTCATTGTGAACTGATGACTACATGAGAGAGAAATTTGGTCTCTTGTCTTTATTAACCTTACAAAATACTTTGGTCTAAATTATGCTACTCTTATTTAATAAAATGAATTAAATAATATTAAATATTAATAAGGAACAACAACGATAATTTCCTCAGTAGTTATGCCATAAAGCTCTCTAAGCAATTTCATCTGACGCCAGGCCCTCTGCTTGTACCCAGGAGGAATTTGAGGGTTAAACTAAATGAGATGAAAAGTCAGGAGATTTGCACGGTAATTTGAAAACAAAATGAAAAGCCAGTGTAAGTAGAAAGACCTATTTCTCCTTCCCCGTGTCTGTAAGCACCGTGGACAATAATGCACTTTAAGGGAATTTAAAGGATGAGGAAGGCCTAAGGGGCATGCTGTGCTGGTAAGAAGATGCATTTTGCATGCTTCCTGCAGGATGACCTGGAGAGGAATCCCGCAGAGGGAATGATATGCCATGGAGCCCTTGTCCTGTGGGTTAACCCTCCCCACCAGCTGGTCCACACGGCATGCCAGGCTGCCCCAGGAAGTGCTGGAGAGGGCTCCGCTGGGGAGAGCTCTGCCCTCATGCTCCCTCCTTGCTCCAAGAGGCTCTCAGCCTGCTGCTCCGCCTGCCTGGACTCCCTGTGCATGTGGGGGTGAGCTGGGAGCTGCAAGGCAAGGCTGACAGACTTGCACAGCAGTGTAAACCGCTCAAATATTTGGTCGTTCATGTCTCATCAGCGGTGAAAATATCCAGGGAGAAAAGAAGAGCATACCTATAGCAAGGTCTAATGAAGAGAGCAAGTTTTGATTTTCATGCAGGTGAATCATTAAAGGCAAAATAATCTTATTGATTGTTCATTACAGTTGTCTGAATTGAGGGCTGTCTCCTCAGTGATTGAAATTTACTGTGATTGATGGCATCTCATAAACTCAGATCAAAAGGAGAATAAAAATGAAGGATTGTAAAAGCACATGACCCCAAATAAAAATGTTAGTGTCAGAAAAAAGTAAATAAAAATGTACTATATGCATCAACCAGTGGTGTCTGCTTACCCAGTGGCTGTCACTTAAATGTACTGCAACAAGTATTTTGATATTATATTCTAGGGATGCTCAGAGGAGAGGAGAGGAAGGGAGGGAAGGAAGGAAGGAAGGAAGGAGGGAGGGAAGGAAGGA
>VWZT01013260.1:251334-261334 GCA_013397055.1 Pachycephala philippinensis
GAAGGAAGGAAGGAAGGAAGGAAGGAAGGAAGGAAGGAAGGAAGGAAGGAAGGAAGGAAAACAAAACCCCAAAACTGCTCTTAGCTGGGTTTTCACACTCTCTGTATAGGTTTTTGGGTGCCACCCAAACTGTTTTGTACCTGTCTGTCAAGTTTCTTCCTTCTAACATTTTAGCTGTCAGCAACTCAAAGCAGATGATGGTCTGGGCTAGAGAAACATCTGGCTAGAGAGAGGGACTCAATAGAAGGGGGCTGGAGAAAGGCACCTGCGTTAGGGACCATGATAACCATGTTGCCTCTTGTTCTGCTCAAAAACCAGAGTTCCACTGAAGGCACCCAGAGTCTGTACACAAAATCAAGAAGGCATGAACAAACCATGCAGAGAGATCTTCATCCTGTCTCTGGGTGGGTTTCTACTGCTTTCAGCTAGGTTGTGACTTCATCTTCCCATCTGTAAGTGCTGTGAGCTGTTGGTTGACCCTGCAGAGAAAGCTGAGATTGCTTTCTATTGTTCCCTCTCCAAAATACAAAATATGAGAAGGGAAACTTCTTGGAGAAAATATGTACATTTTTGGAGAAAAGAAGGACACACACAAAGATTGCAATCAGTCAAGGGCAATAGCTCAGTTGTTATAACTTCATGGATACTTGAGGTTTAGTAAACATGCCCTCAGGAATGTGGTTCGAAGCTAGGGGAATTAACCAGGCAGCTGACAAACCTGATGGGCTATCTTTCATTTGTGCTAGTATTTTGAAACCAACTGACCTAAAGAAAAGTCTGCCTTCTCATTATAAGTTTGGCATCTTGAAGGATTTGAAATTGACTGATGTCTGTGTCTCTTCAAGACCAGAATAAATAATGAATAATTATGCCAATAAATCATATAAATAATACAATAGCTGCCATTCTAGTTCATTTTATATCCTTGGTGCCCATCACAGAACCATTACTTTTCGCATTCACTAAACCTTTCCCGATTCTCCTGTGCATTCCTTCTCAGTGGTGATGTTTTTTGCTTGGATAGTACTATAAACCTCAGCTACTTTTGGTGAGAGCCATGGAAAAAAATTATCCCAGTAATTCACAAACCTGTGCCAGTAAATCTCCTGATACAGACATAATTTCACTGGCAACAAAATCCTTTTGCTCCAGTAACTTATGTTATTCTGGGAGGTGGTAGAATTTCATGTAAGTTACAGCAATAGCAGGACTTCTGCCAGCTTCACGAGCAGGACCGGCTGCCTCAGGTATTTCAAGATGGTTTTAACAGCAAACCATCTCCAGGAGGCAAGAATTTCCTTTACTTTTTTCTTATTTTTGCTATAAGAATCACTTACTGCTAACAGTAAATATAGCTGACCCAGTGCAAACATGATTTCTCTGAATACACAGGCAAGGACAAACTGTCTCCCAGCCAACAAAACAGAAGTGAGCAGTGGGGTTGTTAATGTAAAGAAACCCTGATAAAGCCCAGGGAAGATTTTTTGCATGTGATCAATAAATAACAATGAGCTCTATGTATGTTTATTTGTGTCATTTACCTATCTACTGAGACAGAAGTCTGTGGGATTTGCAATAGCTTGGTAAAGGAACTTTTCATTGATTCCTGTATGAATTTTGAATTAAGAGCGGTGTTGTTTTGTGCAGAGGGAGAATGAGAGTATCTCCTTTTCCTCTTCTTATCAGAATTAATTGGAAAATCTGCAGATAGAGGCTGATGATGGTTTAGGACTGTTCTTCTCATGATGGGTTAGTCCCAGGGACAATGAAGAACTTATTCTCCAAGGTTTTCCTTGCTGCAGTGGTACCTAAGCCCCCATTATCAGCGTCCTCAGGCCAGATCCCATAATCACCAATTATTTTTCATACCATTAAAACACGCACAACATTGCCCTCCAGCATCTGCAACACGTGCTTTTATCAAACCTCCCTGATTTGCACTGGGGCTTAAGTCATTCCTGAGCCCTGCAGTCATGCATGGAGCACAGCCAGGGCTGTCTGAGCCTGTCTCTGCCATCAAAGCACACAGCCAACACACTAGTTTGGGAATCCCGAGGCTGCTCTATATCCAGCAATGCATCTTCCCTAATCCTGCCTCTCACAGAGTCATTTTTTCTTAATCATTCTCCTAAGTAAAGTTAGCAGCTATGCCCACTTCGGAAACAGTTTTGCTTAGACTGAGAAGCTGTCACAGTGCTGAGAAAGCTGCAGCTTTAACCAGATTTCATCTTTGTGTGTCACTGCTCATGTCAAAGTATAAATGTACTCAGACATAAGAGTTGTCCTGCTTTCATCAAGGGAGCCAGCCTGCCTTTGCCTAGTTCCGCTTGGTTAAGCTTGTTATTTAAATTGTTAAAATTGAGACATCGGCAGTAAATTTCAGAGAAGATATAACAATTATTAGATACAAGCAGGGCTCTTGTACTTGTGAACATATCATGCTCTTCTCCATCCACATGGAATTAGCCACAAATAATTTACAGCAGTTTCTTTAAGAATATGCCCCACAGTACTTTGATGGCATTAAATCACGGTCATTCCCAAATGGATCATATTTCCAACTTTAAGATAGATTTGATGCTCGTCAGCACTGTGGCTCAGCACTCCAGGGGACTACCTTTTAAACCTGCCAGCTCTTGAAGAACTGAGCTTTGATTCCCAGTGCTGCCTCCTGGCTGAGACCTGTGAGGGTCCGTGTCTCTGTATGCCACTGCCAGGCAGTGCAGTAACCCCTTGGAGAGTGAGGAAAGGTAGGAGGATGTTTAGGTGACCTGTGCCACTCAACTTCCACAGGAAAATGACTGACGATAGGACAGAGTAGGGCTCACATCTTTCTCTGGCAGCTGCAAGCAAGAGGGGTCACTGCTGAGGCTGGAAGTTAAAAACAAGTGTCAGGTGAAAGCTGAAAAAGGAATATCAAAAAGGGGCAACATGTTTATATATATATGTAAAATGAGAGACTTGTTAATCTTTTTAGGGGAACTGATTTTTGTTTTCCATCTGAGCAGACTTCAACATAATCCTTTCACCCCCTCAGAGGAGATGAACATAAACAGTTAAAAGGTTAAAAGGCAATGGGGATATTGGACTAAAGCTGCCTAATTCAAGAACAGGAAAGAGGAAGGGCCAGCAGAAGATGCCTGTGGTGCTGTTCGTTCCCCTGAAGAAACATCCCTTGTGTGATGGCACATCTGCTGAGTGCCCACAGGCACAGGATGCAAACAGATACAGGTGCTGCAGACAAATACCTGCAGCGTGGAGATGGGCAGGGATTTCTAAAGCCCACCCACACTTTATGTCTTCCAGCATAGAGCTTCAGCTCTGCTGTGCATTTTTGCAGGAAGCAGAGTCATAGAGGGTCCCCCTTCAGACCTGCATGGGACACCCAAGCAGCCAGAGTTCTTGAGTAGCACAGTAAAGGTCACCAGATTTCCTCCTTTCCACAGAGAGAACTGGAAGGAGGATGGAGGCTCTGTATTGTCCTCCCTCCTGCACCGTAAGCTCCCTGCTGTGGAGCAGAAGGGGAAGGCTAAGGAGTGATTTGTGCCAGGAGAAGACCAGGGTCACACTATATCTTCTTTGAAACACCTGTTAAAACAGGGATCAATACATGGCTCCTAGAGTTACAGTTTGGCTCCTGCCCTTTACTCACAGTAGTGTGAAGGCTTCAGTCTAAGCTTCTAGAAATAAGGGACAGAAATAATATTGCCATTGAATCCCAAGAGACCTTTGTTGTAAGATTTAACAGACACAGGTCTGTGAACACTGGAAGGTGACTGGAAGGCTCTGGAGAGGGAGAAATGGAAAGGCTGGTCAGTAAGCCCTGTGTTGTTGGTTTTATAGAGATAGATAAAAATATTCTTCCCCTGGAATTTTGTTTTCATTCAAATCCAGGCAAAATTGATGGTGGGGAGGTCATGTAGCTCTGAAAAAAACAGGGGAGAGGAGAAGGGCTCTTGGACTCAGTAGTTCAGCCTGTGCCCAGGTAGTGCCTGCAGTCCCATCTCATTTTCACAGAGGCAACCTTGCATGAAGTCATGCATATTAGGTGACTAACCATGTCTTTGTGGGGCAAGAGGATGTTCCTGCTTGAAGTCAGAAACCAGAGGACTCATATTTCTGCTCAAGCAGAACTTCTGCAGTTCATCCAAAGCCCTGGTGACAAACTGCTGTGTGTTTTGTCCAGTGCATCCAGTGTGTCAGAACACCTTGCTGTTATTGTGCAGGTACAGACCAGCTGGTCAGCTCATCCACAACAGACTGACCCATCCCTGACCCATCAGACATGCCACTCATCCCAGTGCCAGCCTGTGCTTGTACATCTCTCTCTTGCCCAGCACACCCAGCTGCACTGAGGCACACGGAAAGAGCCACGGCAGAACTGCATCTCTGAGCATGTCTTGATACACCAGGAGATGCAATCACATGTGCCAGGTTAGGGATGTTAGCTGTAAAGGCAAGGGATATTGACAGAGATGCTGGTGCCCTTGCCACAGGTGGACGCAAGGAAGGCAAATCAAATCGGAGGCACATTGGCAATTTGGATCTAGAAGGCAAAAACTAGAAGAAAAGTAAGAGTAAAGAATTTAAAATATTGTTTTCATCTGTTTCCACGTTGGAAAAAGGTACCCTCTTCTCACTCCTGGTAGCACAGATTTTATTCCAGTATACAGGAAATTTTCTGTCTCATTCTGCAAAGGTTGGAAAGACAACTATCAGTGAGCAAATATGGGAGTACACAGAGAATAACTACCTTCTAGGGATCTGAGGTTTGGAGGAACTGGATGCAGAGAGATGTGGGTACTGAGAGAGGCCTCCCCAGTGTGAGGCACTGACCAAACCAGAAGTCAAGGCCATGGCAGAAGGAGCCATGCTGAGAGGTGAGAGCCGGGAACATGGACTGTTCATCCATCCTGTTTACTCTGGAGTGCCTGAGAATGGAACTGTGCAAGTGGTCCTGCTGTCTTTGGGGTTGTTTCACTCCCAGCTTCTGTGAAAGAGATTTGAATCTTTCAGGTGAAGCATCTGAGCTGAACCCAGCAGCTTTCACCAAGTCATACTGCGTTACCGAGTGCTCTCCCTCAGTGAGGTGATTTTCCGGAGGGAGAACCCCAATATCTCCTTTCTGAGTGACTTTTGCACCTTGCATAAAAACAAAAATGTCAAGCCATTTTTTAAAAAAAGTCACTCATACAGAAAACACTCATACAAAAATGACCCATACAAGCCTAAATTGTCATTCTCGAGGGTGTGCTGCTGAAAGAGCCTGCAAATGCCATTGGGTTTGGTTTTCATCTTTTCTCTCTCTGTGTGACTATGACATGTGCTGGTATTTGCTTTGTGAGATAACAACAGACATAGGACATTTCAGGAAATGCAAGGAGACAGCTAACCATAATATCTGCAACATTATCAAAGGCAGCATAATGCTGGTCTGAGCCTAACAGGAAAGCAGCAGTGGTACAAACTGGACACACAGCTTTAAAAATGTCATGTCTCGTTATCAGCAATGCGACTAGTCAATCCTTGGTTAGAAGTGACTGTGAGTCTATAGAGGGAATGCAATGCTGCACGCTCCCCAGGCATGATTCAAGTTTCCAATATGTGGCATCTTCACTTTAAAATATCTTGCTAACTAGGTATGGTTGTTGACAACAGTCCAAAAATCCTGACGGCTGGACAGTGCCTGAATGGAAGAGGAAAGCTTTGCTTTCACTTCTCCTGGCCTGCCTTCCTCAGCATTGTTCTCACACGAGCCCCACCGCGCTCCTGCTTCAGCCTGAGCACCAATAAGCACATTTTACAATTGTTTGCTGGGTTCAAAACACTTGAAACATTTCAAAGTACCTGACATCCTTTCAAGTTAGCTGCTAAAAAACCGAGCGCAAACAGAATGGGTTTCAGAGAAGCTCTGTCAATCAGCGCTCAATCTGTATGTTCTCCGAGACATTCCTTATCCTGGCTGATTTATTTCATATTAAAAGGGCTGTCAATCTGTATCACAAGAACAGGTTGAAAAAAAAAATGAGTGATGTCTGTGACTTTTTTTTGTTTATTTAAAATGATATTTCCCCCCTCCTTCTTTCCCCCTTCTCTTTCTCTCTTACCAACCCCCACCTCTATTTTTCTCTGCAGGTACGGTATGAGTGTTGTATACCACATGCATTTAAATTAGAAATATATTTTGCAAAGCTGTGGCAGACCTTTCTCTTTTTTTATCCATCAAATATATCCCTTTTACCATCTGATAGCTTGGCAACAGGATCATCTCTCTTTCAGTTAAAATAAATGGGCCAGTAAAGTGGTGGAATATTCACTGTGCTGAAAAGACTTTACACTAGTTAATGTACACTGTGTGTTGTGGGTTTCATTAGAGCAGAATACTAATGATACGCTGCATGTCTCCCCACGGTACCGCTTTATTGTACCAACTGTATTATTGTTTTATATTAATATATTGATTATTGTCTTCTTCTCTCATGTGAGTGTTTCGTCTCCTAACTTTTTTCTCCTGGCATTGCTTACCTATTGCATTTGGCAATTGTTTTCAATATCACATTTTTGGAATGAATGTTGATATTTATATGATTTCTTTTTGTTTTCCCCCATGTCTCCAAAGTAATTAATTTCCCTTGTTTGTTGCACAGATGTTGGCATATTTTTCAGTGAAACTTGATAAAGAATGACACCTTCACATACAGATATAGAGGAAAATAGGATAAATATCTTGGCATCTAAGATTACAAGGCGGGGGGGGATCTAAACTCTCAGAATACCAATTCCTGGGGTTGGACAGAGGCGGGGAAAGATCTGGTTTCTGGATCTTTTTCAGTTTGTTTGACTGCTGAACTCATAGATCTTGTTTGCTGTAGCTGTGAGATAACCCTTATACCTGGGCTGGGTGACTGTTCTGTTCCTCTGAGAAAAGGAGAGGTGAAAGCTGAATTACCTGGAAGAATTTGTGATTTAACAATACTTGGAATGTAAAGGCACCATCATTTGGATCTGTGCCAATTCAGCAGCTAATAACACCACAGGTCCAGGTCCAGGTCCAGGTCTGGAGCTGGAAGGCACTACAGCAGTATAGGTAACAAAGAAGAGTAATACCCTGGTAAACCCACAGTTATGCAGCTTTTTATGTCCTGTGCCTGAGAAACAGTGAATTCTCACAGCATTTTTTAAGGTGTCGTAATACATCGCTGTCATGACTTTCTCAGAGAGAGCCTGCTGATGATGGCAAGTCTGTGAGTCACCTGAACACACCACTGCCAGTGCCAGAGAGCAGAAAGTGGAGCTCTGACAACTGACCCACTGCTGTAGGAAGTTACTCAACACCCTCAACCCCCCTCAAAACAGACTTGATTGGATGATTGGTGGAAGACCTAAGGAGTCCTGTGAGCTTGGACTGGCACAGGACGGTATAGATCCTTACAGGCTCCAGGAAAAAAAGGTGGTTTGGCAGAAGATGTGGCAATGTGGCCAGGTGATTCATGTGTTGAACACCCAGTGCATGGCCCTGCCCTCTCCAGGTGTGCATGAGGTGGAGCCAGCTGTGGCTGGCAGCTGGTCTGTGAGCCTGACAGCTGCAAAGTGCCCTCAATATTCCTGCCCTGCTTGTGGTGTGGGAAACTTTTGGTACCTCCTCCTGACAAAACAGTGTGGATCAACCCTGTGCTGCCCACAGCAGAGCTGTGTGCAAATGAAGGGTCTGCAGAGTGACAGACACGGCCAGAGCATTGTTTGTCCTGCTGCCCAGGAATGAAAGTGATAGGCATTAATTCATAATCAGCATAGGAAGGGATAGGAGAAAGCTGCACTTGAAAAGAAGATGCCAAATTCCTGTGTGAATCAGGTGACAGTGCTGGGTTTCATGACCGCAGAAGGACCAGGGTGCTGAGCTGATGTCTGTAGCATTTAGCATCCTTCCACCAGCACAGTACCCCATGCTGGAAAATCAACAAGCATTTGCAAGCCCTGCTGCTGAGGTACAAGAGATGTGTAGACAATATGTAAGTGCAGTAATAGGAGAACTTTGTAAATTCAACAGCAATTAAGGAAGGAAGATGGAAGCTTTTCCGAGCATAAAATAACAATCAATGACTAACAACTTTTTCATTGAACAATAAAATGGAAGGAGACTCAAAGACTGCCATGTAGACTATAAAAGCACTGGAATAATCCACAGTGAGCCCCTGAAAATAAATGTTTTCATCCACTCCATGTATTTGCAACTCTGGCAGTTAAGACACAAGGAAAGGTGTTTTTGACAAAGCCTATGCTGTCACTAGAGCTACTTCTGGGGATAATCCCTCTAGCCTCTTCAGCCCAAATTTTTAACTGATGTTACCCACCAGCTCTCTCCATGGAGTGAGTTAGCATGACTTGCTGACTCCAATAGGGAAAAAACAATTTTCAGTCCTTATGGGTATGATTGACCTTGATGGATCACCCTTAAAATGTCAGCATCAGCATTACAAAGACTTTTTGAGGGTGATTACAATGGTTAAACTCACTAGTGGACGAGCAGTTCATAATGGCAAAGGATTTATTTTGCTAAGGCAGTGAAATCATCTACTCTGTGGCAAAGAAACTGCCAGCAGAAAGATTTTCTTGTTGATTTTTTTTGTGTTGTTTTTGTCTTTTGCTGATACAGTTACACAAGGTAGGGCTAAGATGTCAACGTGGTATAGCAGCCTGCATTTTTCTTTTCCAAATTAGAGGTTAAGTAAGCCAATAGAAACTCAGTGGGAGTTCAGAAATGCTGATTCTCAGAGAGGCAAGATGCTGTCAATCACCTGATGATGAGTGATATTCCTGCTTGTGAGTCAGAAGCTCCTGAACTCAGAGCCTGGCACTAGCAAGAGGCTGGAATTTCTGCCTCTCACAAGAACTGCAGTCTCCATGTCCGGTCCATTTGTGCGTCTGTTGGCCATATCTCCTTGCTGACCACTAGCTTCTTTACAGTCCTAAGAGAGCTATGCTAGAAAATCTTGTCATTGTCTTCCTTCCCCTTGTTTTAGATTCCTCTGTTTTAATTGTAAGCTCCCTTGGGTGAGGTCTGTATCTTCTGTCTTTCTTTGGGGACCTTGATTTTGGTGAGGATCTCTCAGAATAGCAGTGCTTGTGCTGACTCATATTATATACTAAAATATACTTCAGATTTGTTAGCATTGTATCACTGACAACTTGAATAGGCTCATAACATGTTCTGCAATTTTATTCAGATGAGGTTCTGCACTTTTATTTCTTTTCCATTTCCTCTAGTTTCTAGGGTGTCGGCAGGTAAAACAACACAGCCTGGCAAATTTGTGATATCTGTCAAGCAGTTAATATGCCAGTGTGCTGCCATTTGTGCCTGCTGCTTTATTTCTTCGTACAAAATTGTAGGCCTTTTGGTTCTCTGTTTTTTCCAAAATTCTGAGTATGTGATGTTCAACAACATGGGAGAAAGTTGATCCCACAGCAGCAGGAGTGGACTGGAGGCAAAGACCTGGGTGGCAACACTTCTGTTGGGCCATAATCAGTGTGGTAATTCCTAATGCCTTCCTAATTCCTGTGGTATTTTCCGTAATAACATTTCTCACAATTAACTCGTTTGATATTAATGCGAGTGTAATATACTGTTCCACCGAACTTCCATCGTAAATTAGCATTCATTAGAGCCCACTTATTGTAAAGTGTTCCTGAAAGCACTTTATTGAGCAGAAGTTGCAAAAGGTGCTTATTATGTTTTATATCATATTTTGCTTTTTCTAATGGCTTCCTGTGGTCTTGGAAAGTGCTTGCAGATAAACTTCAGGTAAGGCCCCTGAGCATAAATCAAGTTGGTAGGACAAAACAAAGTTGTATCACTAGGTCAAATGGTTTGTACAATGGTTTGTCTAACTACATTGATCCCTTGCCAGCACCCATTCTGGATGTTTCAAAGCACTGAGATGCTTTGGAATGGCCGTATTCAAGGAGGTTCAAGTCTACTTCCCACCAGCTCGTTTAGCTCACC
>VWZT01013260.1:263834-353834 GCA_013397055.1 Pachycephala philippinensis
TTCTAGGGAGGCAGGGATGACAGTCAGCTGCAAAGTTCTTCACTCTATTGTTGCTTTACTGAGCATAGGCACTTTCAGTTAATGTTAATTATTTTACTGATAGACTTGCTCGTGGTCCTTGTGCTGGTCCCATTACAGAGGCTGTACTGGCTCTGGAGCAGGGAAAGAGTGACCTAGAAGGTCTTTTCAAGTTGTGGCTTCTCTGACACAACCCCATGAAAAACAGCCATGACTGGGAAAAAAATCCTTTTTTTCTTTAAATCTGCACCGTGTATAAGATCAATACATGAGAAAGTGAACTGATGGGGCTCTATGGAACAAACCCACTGCTCCCAGGTTATTTACCCTTTTATATTGCTATTTAGCTCAGTTCATAGAGGGGGATGACACTGCAGACAGGTACAAAATGTTCTCTCCTGCCCTAAGAAGCCTACAGTTTCACTTGTGTTAATTATTATTGCTAGAGCACATGGCTCTGCTCTTCACACATTTAAAGATTCATTAAGAATTAATTTTCATAATGGTATAGCCTGAGAGAAACAGACAGATAGGTCAAGACAGCTTTACATACGAAATGTCTGTCATAAAAAAGAGTTTTAGAATCACTTCTCACTTGCTGTATTTGTTCCTTCTGTGGGAACTCCCTCAGAGCAAGTCTTGCCAAAGGCAGCAGAAATAAATTTTTCCGGGAAAGGAAAGTGGTTGAAAGGAAGGATCCATGTTGCTATTAATACTTGTGTCTCAGCTGGAATAAAGTGTTCATACAAACTGTGTGTGCTGCTAGATAGCAGAATTTATAGTACTCCACCTGTATGGGATATTCAATACAAGGCACATTAAAAGGATTTAGAGCAGAAGAAGGAATCACTTCACTTGAAATACCATGACTGAGGTTTGTTGTTATAGCATCCACCTATTTTATTCTATTAAGGAACTTATACTGTCATCATTGTGGCATTTTTTGACAGCTTTATGCTTCATGATTTTAGTTTGGCCCTTCTCAGCATTCACCTGTAAAGGCTTCTTTTTCTCCCTGAAATGAGGAGCAACCGGATTAACCCCGAGCCCTCTTAGATCCTAAAATTCAGCAATGTAACATCCCACCCCTTAAAATTTTGCTTCAATGTTGGTCAAGGACTCAAAAGAAGGGGGACTTGAGACAAAGCTCCCAGTATTTATGACGGGACCAGGATGCCATCCAAAAAGGTTGATAATGCTGCAATCATCCAGTGGATAGATACAAAACCTAGTACTCGGTGCTTTAAAATACCCCTAGAAACCTCTGAAAATTATGGAACAAATCAGTGGTATTGCTTTTCACTTTTCTTACCTTCCCTCCATTTTTTTTTTTTTTTTTTTATGACCTAGGTGTATCATTTGCTAATATTTGCCATTTTCAGCAGTCACACACCTCAATGAAGTTTGCTTTTGCAATCCATTCAGTAACATCATCACAACACAAGTACCAGTGGGCAGCAACTCACATTGGCATTTTCAAGGCAATGTGGCAGCTGAGGAGCCGCAGTGATTGAACAGTGTGGAACAGGTGGGTAACATCATTTTCCTGTACAAACCTGGAAAAATGACACCTGGAATCCTGCCTTTGCTGCCTTTTTATCAGAAGGAAGCAGACAACGTGGAGGGGGTTCTGAGAGAGCATCATAAAATGATTGAAGGGCTGGAGGGAAACAGTTGGGCATGTAAGGAAGCATGAAAACTGAATGTGTGTAGTTTATGTAAGCAATATCAAAGGAGAGGACATGATGACATAAAGTATAAATACCAGTAGGGAGGAGGAGAATCATTTGAGTTGGTGGAAGGTAGAGCTAGAACAGAAGTGAAAGTGAGAAAAGAAAGATGTACATGTCCTTAAGAGGAAAATTTTCCAGAGAGTGAGAGCTGCAGGACCATGGAGCGGTTCTCTAAATTAATTGGTAGAAGCTCCATCTCTGGAGACATTTAAATCTGGACTTTACAGAGCATTAGAAAATATAAAAATACACTGCAGGGAACAATCCTGCACTGTCAGGGGATGGACTAGATGACTTAATGCATCTTTTCCATTTCTAATTTCAATGATTCTATGGCTCATTAATTGCATATCATACAAATGCAGTAAAATTTGATGGGAATTAAAAAAAAAAAAAAAAAAAAAGAGAGCCTACTTTGGGGGAAGGCTGCTAGACTAGGTATAGACATATTCCTTAAAACATATGGGATGACAACATCACTTCTTAAGATTGTTGCTATTACTCTAAAAGTTATTTCATTCATATTTTCTTTAGCATACTGATGCTGCATTCAGCTGAGTGCAGGATAGGTGACACTTTCCTGTGAGGACAGCTTGTGAACTGGTGTTTTGCTCTCTTTCCTTAAGAACTTAAAAATATACAGTTTCCTACACTGGGGTATACTGGGGTGGAGTTAAGTGCTAATCTCCCTTTACAGAACTGATATTATATAGGGCTAATTTTTTTTTTCTGTTGAAATACACAGCAGAGCTTTGGCTGATTTGAATTGTCCTGGACCTAAACACCAGATTGATGGCAGCATCTGAATCTAGACCCTGATAGAAAATCCAGTAGCGTTTTGTCAGTGAGAGGACAAACAACATTTTGAGGAAGTATGGAATTATCTGTTGGAGGTCTTTAAATGGATTCTAATTCTTAATCCTATATATTATGTGATCAAATGAAGTCATTATCCAGCTGAAGCCAAACTTCTTCTCCTCCCAGTCATGTCTCACACCTTGAATGGGAGCCTCGTGTAACAGCCTGCTTCTTCTTCAGCCTTTCAGCTCATTCTTCAGAATGAGCTACACCCTATATTTTCCATGCAAGGCATCACAGTGGCCTCCTTCCTCAGAACAGGCACACCTGAGCAGCAGAGCCCTGCAATCTTCCACCCCGTGTTGACAGGCACGATGATCTTGGAGCAGAGATTACAGCACTGCACTGTCTCAGCTGGGGACATACTGCACCTCTTGGCACATGGTAGACCGTGACATTGGCTTAAAAGTCAGAAAAATAATACTTGAAAAGTCTCTACCCCCTATGGGACTTTGGGAACACCAAACCATGTCCAAGTTCTCACCTCAGCTGAAGCCTTTGATGCTCAGACTCTTTGTAGTGAACTCGTGCTAGGCAGCTCACGTGCCCGGCTTTTTTTTACCTACTTGTCTAGAATAGTATAATAATGTTTAAAGAGCAGCACAGTTGGCTGCAGCTGGCCAGTAACTCAGCTTTATGGTATCTGAGCAGAAAATTGAGTGAGGCAGGGAATCAGGGTGTACTAGCACATACACATAACATATTTCATTTTACTAGCTGCTCACTAAACACAAACCACATCTTTTTCTTCCTGTCTAAACATGCTGCTATGGAAAGTTAAGTCCTGTCCTTAATTTCTAACCTCAGTCTGTTAACTGGTTCTGTCCTCAGCTGTCTCCCTGACCATATAAACTGCAAAATATTGAGTAAATCAATTTATGTTTCCATTTGAAGATGTTCATTTGTTTTTGAGAGCTGCACAAAGTTCTTTAATAGGTTAACAATGAGGCCCCCTTTTCTCCAAAGAGGACTATAATAATTAGTTCTTCCCGAGGCCCAGTGCAAGGCTGTGCCTGTCAGTAGCACACCATGAGTGTCAGTTCCCCCTGAACTCCCATGATATTTTTTGTACTGATCAATTCACACAGTTAGTAATAAATTCTTATATAAGACGTCCTCACAAATCACAAAATAAATGTGTAAACATATTCAGGAAAATACTTCCTAATGCATAACTGGGAAATAAGGGGGAATGCATCTAGCACGTCCCTGCAATATTCCTACAGCAGGGAATGATTCCCTTTTCCTAGCATGTGCTCTGGGAAGTTCTGTCAATTTTAGTGAATGTAAGAGCTAGCCTGTAGACTGAGATAGACCCTAAACCAGTCAGTTTGGTATGGCTACATAAGCACATAGGTGAAAAAAAAGAGCTAAAACTTAGCCTGATCATCCTCCAGCTTGGGGCTTGATTAAAGGACAGTCATTTGGTTTCATTTAAAAACAAGTGAGGGGCGGGAAGAAAACAAGACAGCCATTGCAGAGAATTGCAGGGCAGCAGAGACTTACTGGAGTATAAGGCACCTTTGATTGCAGGGGAACTGAAAGAAGGTGGAGGCAGCTGGGCAGCCCAAAGGAGAACTCTCCGCTACCTTCCTGGGTCAGGGTGGGGAGATGCCAGGGCTGCTTAGGGCACAAGCATGGATCTCAGCACTGGAGACCTGCTCGGGCTGTATCTGCGACACTGAAGAAGCTCAGCTGAACTTGTGTCTCCTGAATAATAGAACATGTGTTACTATTTTACCTGATGCCTCCATGGTTTATTAATTCACCATGGCACAACAGCACTATCATAATATTGTTGAAAAAGATGCTTCTACATCACAGCTCTTTGGAAGGATCTCTACTGTTCTGTCTATATTTTCCTTCAGGACAAAGTTCATGCAAATGTCTTATCCTTGCAAAGAGGAATTCTTTATTCCACCCTTGTTGTTCTGCTCTGCTCTTTGCAATAGAGTAACAGAGCATGATTGCCATAAACCTACTTTGGGTGGTCCCTTACTGAGCTCCCCTAATCTTCCTGACCCTCACTGGCTTCTTTAGATCCCAGCTGCAAGACCATAAAGAGATAAGACCACCTCTGTATGTGTTACGCCAAAAGAAAAATAAAGGGAGAAGAGTGTGACCTGTGTTCACAGACTGCGAGACCAATGCCAGCATCTGAGAAAGAAGAGTCTTAAAAGAGTAATAACATTAATGCAGATGTAGAACTGTCATATTTAATTTACAATGGGCAGACAATTCCAGGCAATCACTCCCACAGCTATCATAACTCAGACATATTGCATATATGTGTGTGTGTGCGCTGCATTTATATGTGTGTGTGTATTGCATATAGATATGCAGAAAACTCATTATCGTGTACAGTAATGGTAAATATTTCATGGACCTCATTCTTTCAGTCTTAGTCCTTTGTGAAACCACTGAGGGAAGTTGCACCTGAACAGAAAATTGCAAGGGTATCAGGGTTTGGCTCCATGTCAATCTGCCTGCTTTATCTCACTGTGCTGTTCCTTGCTGGTGACAGTAAGAGCAAGGGGCAACTCTTCTTCCCCTGGGTGGGGGAAAGATGCCTGTGCCACAAGGACCAGGCAGAGCAGCGCTTGAGTGAGCAGCACATTTTCTGTCTCATTTTAGAGAGCTGGGGACACCGGGGATGGAATTAGGGAAGTCAGAGCACTGGCTCTGCTTCCTGTCTGCAGCCCAGTGCTGTTCTCCCAGAAAAGTGAGCCTGGTACAAGCTGCTTACTGATTTGCATGCCTGCAATGCCCCTGGGAGAAGGTCTAACTGGAGCGTGGCCATCTATTTTTACTGTATAATACCAGATTAGCTCCTTGCAGCTCGTGAACAAATAACTTTAAAAATCAGGTGAGAAAGCTTGAAGACACTTCTTCATTTCCTGCTGCCTATCTGCAATGACACTCACTTGATGTGAAGTGTCTGTTTGCCTGCAAAGCCTAGCCTAGTGCCAATTCTTCAAATCTTAGCTGATTCAGCTCTCTTTGTTCACCTATGGTCTTACTGCAAGAGGAGTCTCCTAAGAATTAATATATTGCATGTGAATAAGGGGGGAGGAATCAGTTTTTGCTGAACGCCAGCATGTTTCAGTTTCATCGGGCCCACGGACAGCATTGCTCAGGCTGAGTTTATCTAGCCCAGAAAGAGTCTTCCGCTTTTCTGACTCCTTTCTTGTCAAATGGAAACCAATCAATTCTCAGAGGGTGTTGAACTGAAACCGAGAAGCCAGTTTAAAATGTATCATGCTGGAAATTGGCAAGCCTATCTACCTGCTCCACATCAGTGCCTTTCTGCTCAAGTGCTGTCTTCACTTGGCAGAAACACAAGATGGAATAAAAACAAGTAGTTCTTCCAAAATTCCTGCCCGCTTAAATTTACATACAAGATTAAATGATTTTTTTGTCTTGTTATTATACCCCCTGGGTTCCTGCAGTACAGGTTGCTTTATGCATAAATCATTTATAGCTGACACATTGCCTATAATTTTCTCCAGAAACCGGGTAGTTTCCTAGTGCAGTAAATTCACTATAATTTATAGCAGAAAACACCTTGGAGTTGTGGATCTAACATTCCTCACTTGTGGTTCTGAGCTGTCAGGAACTGCTGTGCTGCTGCCCACTACCACACAGTTGCTGTGCTTCCCCCAGCAGCACCTGCACACTGGATATGGGCAAAATTAAGCAGGGACCTAGAAAGACCCCAACAACTTGTTTGCAAGGTGATGTGGAAGCAGCCAGACTGAAAGATGCTTACTTTTGCTTTTATTTTGTCCTTTTATTCGAGTATGGGCCTGAAGAGACTTAGTCATCCCACAAGCAGTTAACCTTTCCTGTTTGTTGCAGTTTAACTCATTAATTAAAACAAAAAAAGGAAAGTTTCCTGTGTGACATGGAAGAAGTTTTTCTGAGGAGATTAATAACTTTCTCAGTCACATATGGTCAAGCCCTGTTTGTTTCCAGCCATATTTCAGAATGCCCTGGGGCTTTTTTTGGTGGTAGCTTGTCAAAAATGCCACACGTTACCCTGATTTATCTGAGAGCCGTTCATGCCAAGCCTGGAGCTGCTCAGCCATGCTTTGCTTGTATCATTTGTCCAGTGAGATGATAAGCTGAAAGTTCTTGCCTTGTAATACCGGGTAAAACGTGCATGTGGCTGCGTGAGCCTTTGTCCTCCTATGCAGCACATGGAGCTGAGGCAGGGTGTGTATGTAGCTGTTGCACTGCTTTGAAAATTGTCTGTACAAAACCAGTTACTCTTCTTGATGGAGGGAAGGAGTGATTATGCTCCTTCATTTACAAGTGCAAAAAGGGGTTACTGTGAACTAGGGTGTGAATTTGCAGCTCATCCACTGCTTAAAGATAAGTGTCCTTCCGTGGGTCTGTAACCCTCTGGGGTGAAAACCTCGGGTGAAAACGCAGCTGAGCTGCGTTGTGTGAGAGGTTGTGCTCTAGGGCCAGACCTACGGAGCAGCTACTGCAGGGTAAAACCCTTCCCCAGCTTCCCTCCTATTAACATTTTCATCTGTCTTACCCCAGGACAGATGATGAAGGGAACTGTCAAAAACACCTTGTCTCCCCTCTGTGCAGCCTTGGTGGGTATTGGCTCAGCCGCTCATTTTCCCTCAGACACCCTCAGAGCAGCACAGGGTGGAAGGGCCAGTGGATGTCCCATGGGGCTGTCCCAGCGCAGCAGGGACTTGTTTAGTCTAAAAAGGGGGTGTTTGAGAAGAGATAGGATCACTCTCCGTAAATACATCAGGAGAAAACAACAGGGAATGTAAAAATTTTTTAATTTTTTTTAGGGGTTTTTCAGGGGGTTTTTCAGGATTTTTTTTTGTTTGTTTTAAGGCCATGTTGGCACAAGAACAAATGGTTATACACTGCTCACAAATAAATTGAGTCTGGAAATTAGAAGGAAGTTCTAATCAGAAGAGCAGGGAGGTCCTGGAATGACTTTCTGATTGGAGCAGCAGCGGCCAAAACCAAACTGCTGCCTAGATGGTGGTGGATAGCTACATGAAAGATTTTATATGTTGTTCTTGTGCAAGGAAGGCCTTGGCTAGAAAGTGTGGGAGGTCCCTTCCCATCTTACTTGCTCTGCAATGTCCCTCAGTGCCTCCTTAATCTCCCCAGGAGTCCAGAGGCATCAGCCTCTTCAGTCAGGGGCAAGGCATTGATCAAGGAAGGCCCATCCTCTTCTTCGTGTTCCTCATGCAGCTGAGGTCAACCCAAATAAAATAGGAGACAGGAGGCTCAGAGAAGCTAGCAAGATCTAGGTTTGAGGAAATTGTTTCTCAGAGAAACTTTTGAGATTCTGTGTATCCCCACTCACTATCCCCATTGACAACAACCTAAATTTTCATCACTTGTTTATTTCTAAATCCCAACTATTTACTTTTGGAAACACAGGCCCAGGTTTGAAATACCTACAGGCTCTTGCTGAAAAAAGCTGCATATGTAAACCATTTTTGAGGTTTTTTTCATTAGCAGGGATTTTCTTCACATGCAGAAATAATATTAAGAAAAGAGATTTATTTTTAAAGATGACTGATGTGTTTTGATGAGTTTTTTCAGCAAATGCACTCAGCAGACATAGCAAAATGCTTCAGTGTAGGTAGACACATAAATGCAGAACAACAAAAACCAGTCATTTCTCACAATGGCTTGTTTTCCTCTGGGAAATTGTAGGCAAAATCTCTTCTTGGCTGACTACACTTGTCAGTATTTGGTAAAATCTTTTAAATCCTGTCAAGATAGTGGCACTGCTTGCCCCACTCCTAAAATCCAGAGGAGTGAGAGAACCCAGTGCCAGGGAGGCCCTCAGTGCCATCACCACTGACAAATCACTGGAGACCTTGTTGTCTCAGCCTCCTGTGCAGCTCTGGTGTTTGACTTGGCAGTTCTTGATGTTCCTAGTGTGATTCAAGTGTTTACCATCATGTCCACGGCATGCAAACCCTTCAAAATGTCAAACATCACAGATTAAAATAAAATAAAATATGGTGAACACAGGATATGTGACTCCCAAGGCAGCCGTGACAAAAATGCATCCTCAATCACATACACTTTTGCTGCTTCCAAGGAAATGCCGTGCAATGAAAGGCTAACTCTTCATCAGGCCTTTTCAGATCAGGCGTTTTTCTCAGGTCTGTTCCTGGAACACGTTAAGAGAAAACTTTCTCCTCTCACCCATTTGGAAAATGTCTTGCATTTGACTCGTATCACGGCATACTCTGCAGTCCTCTCTAGGGCCCTGCAATAAATGTCACAAGGAAAAGGATAAGGAGGGAGAGGTTTTCACTAGGGCTGTTTCAGGCGCTAGTTTAATTTTTAGTTGTTTACTGTAGCTTATATAAATTAAACTCTGAACATCCTTGTCCTCCTCTGTTCCTTTCAACAGATTTCATTCCAAAACCTTCTCAGGTATGCGGACATAAATCTGGAGAAATTCCCCTGGGTTGTCCAAACTGCTGCAGACTTGTACTTCTAAATAAGACCAGTGTGCTGCTGATGTGGTTACAGGGTTGGCATGAGCTTAGACTTTATTTTTTCCTTCCAATGTTGCAAAACTGTGGTCTCAACACAGTTTATACTGGACAATTTCCATCCTCCGAGACTCCGACAAGTAAAGCACATTTGTGAAGACTGTGATTCTGTGATTTCCAGAAAATAAGAGCTGTAGATTTAGGCTGCCAATCTGCTGTTTGGCAGTGCCACAGAGGCTGACTCCAGCAGGGCTGACTCCCAGACCACTTCTTTGGAAAACACTCTTCTAATGCGACAAATTTCAGATGCGCCTGCATTCCTTGGGAGACATTATTCAAGCACATGTAAATTGCCACCCTACAAATCTTTTCTAGATCTTGATTTCAGGTTCCTATTGCTGAAAATTATCCACTTTGGAAGGGTATATTTGTGTTTTGATGGTGCATATATCACAGGAGAGATCCAGGGTATCTGTAAAACTCGGTAGTGTAGCACTGAATTACCGAGCCATGGAGCTCTCTTTCTAAGCCCATGCTGTCACTGAACCTGCCACCAAAATCCTGACACAAAAACACAGTGGGGTCGATGGTGCCTTAGTGCCAGTGCCAGTGTGTGTTTCGTTGGCACACACAACTGGCTCATGGGCTTTTGAACTCCTCTCTCATCCAGGTAAGTTCAAGAAATGTCACTGGTTTTGGCTTTGCAGATCACTCCTTCAGCTCTCTGATTTCTGAAGTGTGGCTCATTGCCTTGGTTCTTCAAGCCCCCAAACCAACTAGAGTCATATTGGAAAAGACTTTCTAGTAGCATATATGGCTGTTTCCTGCCCTCTCTTCTTCATCCCTATGTAGGATAGGAGCAGACAGAGGTCATTGTGGGTACAGACCCAGACTTTTGATTCATCAAAGAAGTATCTATTGTTGGTAGCAGTATATTCCCTCAGTAAGCTTCATTAGTGAGAGATTAAAAGAATAGTTCAGGATTGTGCAATATCATCTCTATACAGGTCCAGAGACATAGTCCTAGGGCAGAGCATTTGGAGACCTGTTTAAAAAACCACTCTCCACAGCAGAGATCCTATAAAATCTGTTCTCTTCCTCTCTTCGTATAAATTTAGCATGTCCTGCTGACAGGTCCTCAACTTATGTGTGAGCTGGGAGAGAACATGTTCACCACCACTCCTGGCAGAGTCAGGAGGGTGCACTGTCTTGCAGCACATACTGTGGTGTCCTTTGGGATTCTTAGCACTGGATGAAAAGTGTGGCAGCAGAGTGAAATGATCACCAGATCAAGCTGTGCACACACAGCTTTTGCCGAGTGACCAGGAGTAGAGAATGGTTGCTGAATGATGCTCTTTAAATGGGGCTGTTTACCCTATGCCATCATGTCACTCTTCTCTATATTCTTGTCCATATATCTGGTCCCCACCTGTGCTGGCCCCTGTGACCTGTCTACTCCAGAAAGCCAGCACATGGCAGAAAAACATGTTAGGGGGTTAGGGGTAGCTTCATTCTCAGTGCTACTTGGAAGTATATGTTTCATTGGTAATTGCAATTTTGGGTTAAGGACAGAGTCAGTGACATAATGTAGAGTATCCCACTTGCTGATGCTAAACAACTTTGTGCTTCACTGTCAGAGAGGAGTACCTCACTCTAATGGAAATTCTAGTGGGTTTGAGGGGTTTTCAGTTCTCAGTGCTTCTTGCTTTTCTGTCATGACAAAAGGGCTTTTAACTAGCAGTTGTGTGCTTGGGCACTAGCAGAAACTAGTTGAGGGAATCTGATGGTATCTATTGGAATTTCTAGTCCAGTAAATAGGGGAAATATTAATCATTTCCTTTTTAAACACCAGCAGTATGTTCTGTGCTCTGCTGTACAGAATCCAAAGTACAGACAGTGCTTGTACTGAAGAACTTGCATGTCCAAACAAGGGCCAGACAGATTGCAGCAAGTAACCCAGAGGTACAAAAGCTTTTCTGCTGGTAAACATTAAATGATTATGTGCGAATTGTCAGGCTTTATAGCAAACTGATTGTAAAAGGAACTTGCTAACATGCTGCTATGACAAACACTATTGCTTTATTTGCAGTCAGTCACCAGATCCACAGAACTATTCATCTCTTTCATACATTGCTCTAATTTTGTTCAAAAACTTAGAAACCAGCCACTTTCTCTCCAAAAAAGCAACAGTAAGCATTTGATGGGGTCATTAGTATTGCCCTGCTATGCACATCACCTTAATTACATTGTCATACTTTTCTACTTTTTATTTAGTCCAGTTTATTTTTTATTTAGTTTAAGGGGCATGTGGAGGATTCCTGCTCATTGTAGACTGAATTCTAGGAGAAAGGAAAGGAAGAGATAATCTGCTGGGTTTTGGATATGGCAACCAGTCTGAGGCATTGATATGCAGCTGGACCTCTTGCCCATTCAATTTTCTTTCTGCACAGTTGAATGTCAATTATTCAGTTGAACATGCCTTTCCACACTACCCAGTTTATATGCCCTTGGGATGAAAATGATAGCTCATGAATAAGGTAATGTGTCAAACTAGCTTGGCAAAATCAGGCAATTGGGCACTTTTTAAAGGCGTTCAAACTTTTCCTCCATGGTTAGATCAGGGATCTAATACACATCTGTTCCCCTGACCCAACCCAGCAGCCCACATCAATCACCAAGCTCTCAACCAGTTTCATGTGTGCAACACCAGTGAGAAGGCAGAATGATCACACATGGCAGTCTGCCTCAGTGTAAGCCCCAGGAATTAATATTCCCTGCAAAGACACCTATTTTTTCCTCCTTTGGGGAGTCCTATTGTATTAATTCTTTCCTGAGAAACCTGTCACGAGCAGAGTACGAAGTCCAGGCGCTGGAAGGGAACTTAATGACCAAGAAATACACATTGAAAAAGGGCATGTTTTATTCAGATAGCAATGGGTTAGAGGGCATGTCATGAAACAGCAGAGTTAGTATCTTATCCTATGCTATCGAATAACCTGATATCTCACATGCTGACCTCCAGACCTGGTTTGGATTGAAAAATTCCCTCTGAAATCCATAATAGTTTGTTGCTTTCCACATTGTATTAATTAAAAATCATGAAGTAATGGTTCCTCAAAAGGAAAATTACTCACTCACAATGAACAGTTGGCATGTTTGCGAATGGATCAGGAATCAGGAGAAAATGCAGATGTGTATTCCTGTTGAGAGAGATTTTCTTTAATATGGTTGGAGACTACACAGGATAATGATGAAATTGATACTGACATTGCCCAAAAGGTTGAAAAACATAAGGAGCAATTGTGAGTAGAACAGAGAGGGAAAAACCAAAAAAACATATATTTTTCATTAATTTTACAGTGTAGTATTCTTTTGTTTCTCCTTTTTAGACCAACTATTTGAGAAGAACTCTAAGGGTGTTTAGAATCTGTGAAGCTGGGCATACATCTCCTTGAAAGACTTAATTGTCAACCAAGATCTGCTGAAAAACTAATAACTCCATATCCTTTTTAAGTTTAGACACGGTGTATTAGATTTTGAAATGTATTTTGGCTTGTGAAGAGTCTGAATGCAAAGAAGATTTTCAAAGATGCCTAGACAGATCAAGATCTATTTCTAACTCATTTGAAAGAAGTTAACATCTCAACTGCTTGCAAACATGTTGGTAATATACGTTTGCTTGTAGAATTGTTCACAAAGGCATAAAAGCATTTAAATGGCTTTTTGAACAACTGCTGGTAAGGCAAGGTCAAGAGAAATTAAGTGAACTGTGTCAAGCCCCAAGAATTCAACCATGCACAGCTGAAGGCCCAGCTGGGAGGATGCCAGGGACTGGCTGTGGATGCAGGACTTGAGGGTAAGATGTGTTTGTAATTACAGAAGGACATCAAGGCCTCTTTGTGAAGTCAGGACAACCAGAGCAGCACCAGATGATTTAAAAGGGCCATGGAGAAGACACAATTTCTGCCTCTTGGCATTCTTCCTACAGTGAAAATTACACGCTCCCTGCCTTTGTCTGCAAGTGAGGGGGCATGCAGGAATACTGGGGTGCTCTGCAGGTTTCGCTGCTGGAAGCCTGTGTGAAATCAGGCAGCAGCTCCCACTGAGGAGTGGGATGATCTGATTTTTTGAATTCTGAACTAGAGGATTAACTCTTTCCTGGGAAAAGCAAAAAAACTCATTTTCAGCATATGTATATGCTCTGTGAATGTGTGCTCATTCTGAGGTTTGTTTGGAAATCTTTGGAATTGATTCTGGAGGTAGAGAAATGCTTTCTCTTTCACTTAAAAGATGGTCATATCTGTGCTCAGTATCTGTTTCTCAGGTCTCTTACTTTAAAATCAAGACTTTACTTGCAAAACTGGAAAACAGGAGCATCTAGGTTAAATATTGCAGCTTTTTCTGCTGGCCTCAGCAGAGCAGCTTCTTTAGATAAACTGAACACCACTTACTTCAAAAAACACTTCTATTCCAACTTCAGTGTTGGCTTCCCAGTCGAGTTAATTAATCTCTCAGGATTGGAGATTAAGCGAATTTGGAAAGTGAGCAGAATTTGGTTCTCAGAGAGTTGCATACATTTGCCATTTGTGGTTAGGAATAGAACCCAGAGAATGTTTATTCCATGGTAAGAAAAACAGTTTTTACTTTTCTTAAACACAGCTAGCTGGTTTATGACTCCTGGCAGGAGTACAGTAACTTTGAGCAACTAGTTTGTTTGTTCCAGCTAATTTATAGAGGGTGGTATTCGTTTTCCTTTTCCGTTAAAGAGATTCTGTTCTGCAATTTAGGCCTGGAAGGAGACATTGCTTAGACCTGATAGAAATCAGGCATACAGTGTTCCCCAGAATCCAAATAGCCAGGCAAGGGTGTGCTAAATCTGTCATGCCTCCAACAAGATATTAAATGCCACAGCTACTGCTGTGTCCTGTAATTCTTCAGGTCTCCCAGTGCAAGAGGCCCTTTTTCAGAAAACAAGAGTGGAAGGGCGTGGAGTTAATTAGCAATCTTATTCCAAGGAATGGGCTGACGTCATTAAAGCAAGCTCAGTGTAAAGTAAGGCAATAGCCATCCATGTGTCTTGAGAAAGCAAGGAAAAGAAGGGTGAAAGACTGCCATATTAAAACAAACATTTAAGTCTGAAACCAAAACTCTCGAGAGCAGCTACGGTGATTTGCTCCCAGTTTTGATTTACACCATGAATCCACCATGTGCTATTTTAAGAATTTCCTTTCCATTTGACTCGTCTGAAGCATGGGGGCATGAAGAGCAGGTGGTGTAAATTTGGGAAAGCTCCCACCGGCTGCCAGAGCTTCCCAGCTCAGCTGGATAGAGGTGAAAGTGGAGGCAGTTGGGGCCCAGAAGGCTTTGCAGAGCTTTCCTTTCCACCCCATCTGTTTCTGCCCCAGCAGTTGATTCCAAACAGTACTGAAGCCAGCTACGAGGCCCTTTACAGGAATACTCTGAAGGCTTATGTAAGGATTAGCATCTCAGAGATGGCTAGGAGGCCTTACTGCATCTAGTAACTGAGGACATGAAAAGTCCTCGTGTGGACACTAGCAAAGTCTGTTTGTTCTCTAGTCTGTATGGCAGTGTGGGCAGGATGGTCTGAAAACAGACAGCCTTGTTCATCAAGTGGGCAATACCAGGGAGAAGCTTAGTGGTGGCTCAGACCCAGAGTACTAAGGTACTAAAAACAAGCAATATCAGGTGATGTTTAAGAGGAACACACCAGTGCACTGTTTTATCCAGTCTTTCTTTTATTTGCCTAGGCAATCTTTTGCACTGCTGTGGAATGCTGCTATGGAAATTGGGGACTGGCTGTGGCAAGGCAGAGTTCACTCCCAGTGCACAGTGATGGGCAATAAACAAAGAGAGTATTAGAATAAAATCAGGGTAAATGCAATTTATAGAATTTTTAAATTCCATTTACGCCCTCTCGTGAAAGTAATCCATCCTTGTGTGCCTAAACCAGTCTTATAATGGATGCTATCTCATACTGGCACTTTGAGTAAGTATATATTTCTGATGTGTGAGTTATTAAATTTAAGCCTGCCTGAGTCTTGCAATAAAGCTTTTCTGAGCATTAGGTCAGTCAAAGATCCCAAAGCCAAGCAGAAGAACTACCCATAGAAAAGGCCCTTGCATAAATTCTTATCCTTGTTTTGCACTCTTCCATGATTTACACATTAAAACCAGATTGTTGCATACTGACTTGCCTAGTATAATCATACTGAAGTGTGGGTTTCAATGCCAGTATATATATTTTAAATCTTAGATTGGAAATTTATTTCAGCACTTTGCTTGGGAGACAGAAAGGCCATAAAGAGGAATAAAGATCTTTATAAGGTTTGATGAAGCTTCACAGAAAGCCACAAAGGAAGAAACATTGCACGAGGGTAAGTACAAGTAGAGGAAAGGGGAAGTCTCCTAGAAGAGCTTTTTCTCTGAGGAATTTTCTTTGGCTCCTTTTGTAAGACCTGGGATTAGTTGAACTCCATGTCAAGCTTCTGGACCAATTTATTTTCCTGAGCATTTAGGGAGAGGCCACTTTGAAGGCTACGGAGATAATTGCAGGATGAAAGGAACTGCTAGTTTGAAGGAGCCCATTTGATGAGTGTGTCTTTTTATTGAGGATTTATTTTGGCCTGTGATAGCGTGTGTGTTTTAAGTGCAGTACAAAGTACCCACAGCAATGGAGAGCCATTTAAAACAATTACATTTTAATTAATTAATAAAATGAATGACTGATAGGAAGATCAAATCGTTATCATTATCTTGTAGTGATAAATGAAGGGTGGAAGGGAAGTAAAGAAGAAGGACTGGGGTAGCTGGCTCCAGCCTAACACATGTTTATTTAAGTGACTCTATACAAACATAACCCTGTGTGTCAGTTACATCAGCAACATGTCAGTCGGCACTTCTGGTTACAGACTATTTCAGAGTCATTCATCATTCAATGCTATAAAAGCCATTTACCCTCAGCTCACCAACCAATCAAACCAACTAGAAAACAGAGCAGGAAAGAAGCACTAACAATTGTCCTTACTTTCCTTTTAACTTCTGCTGCAACAATTCAATACATCCTGTGTGGCGGGATAGTGGAGAGGTTTTGCTGAACTAAATAGAACCTCCTTCACCAGGTCATTAAAAGCAGGAAAGGAAATGGAAAGAGAGAGAAAGGAGCAAAAAAGGAGAGAGCAGAAAGTTAACCCTTGCTCTACCAGTTTTTCTTTCACAAACAACGTTTATAAATTGCCTTTATCTATACCTTTCACACCCATGAACCTGGTTGCTAATTATTTTGTGCCAGCTATAAAGGCAATGCAAGGTCTGAATAGACTGGGCAAGCTCTGATGTAAGTCATCATGGTCAAGCCAACTGCTTGTCTGACCTTAAATTCAACATAAACCTCCCAAGGCTGGACTGCAGAGAGAGCAGAGAGTCGCCAGTGCTATTAGGGCTTGATGAGAGATCGCCACATCTTCAGACATGCTACCCTCCAAGTCATTCCCTTGTGCTCTGTGTTCCACTGCCACTTTCTCCTGGTAAATAACTTGAATCCCAGATGCCTGAGAATGTCATGACCAGGAAGTGCAGCATGCTGAGGAAAACAAGGTTTTAGAAAATGGCAATGCTGAGGGGACAAAATAGTGATGGGAAGGTCTTTCCAGTCTTCAACAGTCCCCCCTCTAATTTGATAACCAACTCCTGCTACTTTTTTCCCATTTGTGCTGATATACGGCTTGATCCTCCAAACCTTTACTCTCATGAATGATCCCATTAAGATAAATGAGACCTCTCTCATGTGACTGAGAGTGGGCAGGTAGCTGAATAAAATGATCAGCAAAATCAATCAGTTCTCCCTTGTCTCCCTAGTAAAAGTCCCTCCGTTATAAGTGCACTAGCATGCAAAAAATGGGAGTATTATTGGGTAATAATTTGTAAAATGGCCGTATCCAGTTGCTTTTTGACTGTTTAACTATGGCATTTTTCTGTCTGTGCTCTGCCTGATTCAAATCCTCCCCTCATGTTTATTATTAGTTAACTATTTCTTAATGGACCCCTTCATTTATGAATAAAACTCAACAGCAATTACAGCCCCAGTGGAGACCAGTACACTACCCATCTGCTCTGTAACTCGCTCTCGGCATTGGCATTCTGTGTCAGTCTCAGCCCCTCTCATTGTAACAAGCTAGGATCAATTTTCCAGTGGCAGCTTGAAAATAATAGTACAAAATGTATATTAATACAGAAATATATTGTGAAACTGTCCTTAAACAAACAAATGAGCCACTTTAAAATATTACCGCTATAAATGACCATGACAGTAGCACAGCACATATAATAAAAAATAACTACTGAAGAGAAGCTGCTGAATTACTATAGTAATAAACCAGATGTGATTATTATCATTTAACACAGTCATTGAATACCATGAATCCCTGAAGCCATTAAAATATTTATGATTAAACATTTGCTATTCCTTAGAACAGAACGTATAGTCGGGTACTAAAAAACTGTTAAGGTATTATTTTGGCTAATACATGCTCATGCCATGATAAAGGTCAGCCACCACTGTCAGCTTCCTGGAAAGAGCACCTAACAGCTTTCCTCCTTCTATTTTGTTTTTCTAATAACAACTATAAGGTTACATACCTCTGTGCACATTATTACATTCAATAGAGACATTTAGATGTACGCTTATGCTTTCCTACGTGCATCTATATGAAGGAACAAACACAGATATCTGATTTCATTTGTGGAGAAATGGATGCTTTCTGTCTTTAAGGAATTACAAAAAAAAATATTTAATGCTTTTAGGAAAAATATACTTGAGACAAAGCAATAAGCATATGCAAACATGAAGTCTAATTACCTTCAGGAATTTTAGCATGCAGGCATCATATTACCCACTGAATACATTTTATCTTGTGGGCACTGGATTTTTTTTTTTTTCTCTGTTGGAAGTGCTTCCCTGCCTGTCTTTCCATAGTCTGCAGCCGCCTGGTTGCCTACTGCTAAAGCAGCCTCAGCTGCTGTGACCTGCAGGTTGGAGGTGTCTCTTACTGGTGGGAGTGAGGATGGGTGGTGTTGGGCTGTGCAGGTGCCTGCTCCTCTTGGGTTGTGCAACACTGGGTGTAAGGGCGGGGAGAGGAAGGGAACTGCAGCCCCCCTAGCCCATGGTGGAAAATATTCCCTGGCCAAATGTGCATTGCTGCTCTCTGCAAGTGCCTTTTGCTACCAGATGACAGGAATTCTCCTGCAGCTCTGGCACTCTCTGTTCTTTAGACACAGGGTTCACTGTGCAGTTGCTCTTTGCTACACACAGAAGACCATCAAGTCACAGATGTATTTTAAAGCTTTAATATGCATCTCCAATAATAAACAAGACGTGTCCTCTCATAAATTCCTCCTAGACTCTAGCAGGTAAGAGACATCCTTCCCTCATACTCTTTTTTTCCTACTATCACAGAAAACCAGTTACTCTCTCTGGACACTCACGAAAAAAAGGAAGTCAAAACCAAACCTTGACTTGAACCGGGCAGTGCTATGGGAAATTGTGACTTGCTTTACAGGATTTTACTGTCCTTGCTTGGAAGTCTGCAGGCCCTGTGGTGGCCAGGGCAGCCAGTGGGAGCTGCACGTGTGCATGGGAAAGGATGAGGAGCTTTAAAACTGTGCTGATTACAGAGAAAGGTGGAACTACATCCTGAGGTGCTTGCATCAAGCAAAGGTGAGTCTTCTTTGACAAGCAAGTCTGCTCTGGGAAATGCCCATCTCTCCTTGCTGCCTCAAGGAGAAGTCAACATTAGTGTAATTGAGTTGCCCAACAATGAGAAGGGTGGTATTAAGTAAGATGAAGTGCATCTTCAAGTAATGTGTGACACACAAGTCTAAAGCCCTGCTTGCTTGTCACCTGTCTGTGAAGGCACGTGTCCTACCTCCTTGTCCCACGTGTTGTGCTTTCCCTCCTGAGCAGCTCAGCACATGCCTCAGGACTGTCTGAGCAACAGAAACTGAGCTCTGCCCTGACTAAAACCCTTGGGTGGTCTAAGTCCAGTGGGTATTTGCAGAGGAAATGAACACACTAACAATTCTGGCATCCACTGCAAATTTTGGAAGAGAGATGCGTAACTGCTGCTGCTTTCTTGTAAATGAGAACATGTGAGAAGTGCATCATGCCCTGATTTTATGTAAAAGTCAGATGCCAGAGCACTTACCCAGAGAGTGGGAAATATGTGTTTAGGTCTTTAATCTGCCTGAGAAGATTCAAACTTGCACCTTCTACAGCAGTGGAGTAACCAGCTAAGCACAGGCAGGTCCCAGTGGTGTGTTAGTCCTGTCCAAAGGTTACCCCTTGGGGACTAATGTGGAAATTTATCTAATTTCTTGATATGGCTGGGTCAGGGCAGAGTAGAGAGGCATAACTCTGTGTGAAAGTGAAATAGAGAGGCAGTACTGATGCATTTAGGCAAGACAGAAACTGTGAGAAGGTTTCCATCATTGCACTCTTGGAGTCAAGCATCTCATTTTCACCAAAGATCCACTTCAGAAGCTTCCGTGTTCTCTCCCATGTGGGGCAGGGGCCTGGCTGCCTGCAGTACCAACAGCCAAGGGTTGGATGCTGGATAACTCTTAGCCCTTCAGAGTTGTCTGAGAGAAATTTTTGGAGATAGAGCACTCTTAAACCAGTCATTATATGGGGAATGGCGGAAGCAGGCAGTGACTGTCGGTCCCATGGATCTGATGGCTCCTGTGCTAACTCATGGCCAGCAGCCCTTCTTGAGAGCCATCCAGCTCCAGTTCCAAAAGCTGTTTTGCCATGTCTGTTGGACACAGTCCCAACACAGCCTGCATGCCTTTTTTTATTTTTCTGTGGCACAACAAGATTCAATGAAGTTATATTGATGGATTCCACCAGTCCTGGTGCCAGGAACTTAAGTAATAAGACAAAAATTAATTTTGTTCTCCAGATGATCAGAAAGGACTCCAAAGACCATTTGTGGTCTATGAAGATTACTATCTGAAAATCCGCCATCTAGACTTGGGTGTTTTCTGTTTATTAGGTCTGTGGATATGCTACTTAAACCCCATACACCTTCCTTATGTGTCCTCCCCATCAGTATCATCACCAGACACTACCTGGTGTGAGTGGGAGCAGATACATTGCAGAAAATTAGACAGCACTGCATCCAAAAATAATTAGGCTTAACCAAGGGCTATTCTAATGACTCATCTTTCATTCTCAGCCATATGAAATAAACATTGCTTTAGTTTACCCAGAAGGTAATTACTAGAGATTCAGGCATTGTGTTCAATACTAACCAAGGAGGGAGTTGGAATTTGCTTGGATGGTATCATTATACCCACAGATGTTTTCTCAGAGCTCAAAAATGTCAGAGAGTGTAGGGCCTCACTGGTGCTTCTGAGTTTCCCACCCTCTGGATTTACCAAAATCAAGTTTATGAGAGATTTTAGCTGCAATCAAAATGGAAAATAAGGGTATTGCAGCAGTTGATCCAGCACCCATCTGCTCAGAGCCAGAGATATGAATCCAAACTCCTCATTCTCCTTCTTCTGAAATTTGAGAAAGGCCGGAGTTACTTCATGCTTGCTTTGATAAATAAGAAACTGAAGAATCTGTTGGCCTGAGTGGAGGTTTCACAAATTAAGAGCAGCTTTTAATACAATGCAAGATTTCTGTAAGCTTTCCATTATTCTGATTTATTAGTTCTCAAGACTGTGTAGAAAGTGAACAGAATGCATACTTGAAAAAGAGATTAAATTGCAAGAGCTTTCATTATTCTGATTATTGGACTCCTGCATTTGTGACTCATAAGGCGTGATCCTGCTGTACTGTTGCTATAACCTCCACATCCTGGATGGATGCATTCTGAAAAAGATTGCCTGTCTTTTGATTTTTATAAAATCCTGGGGTTTTTTTGGCTTCTGCCTGTTTCCAAAAGCATAGATTTAGGCAAAACTATAGCCAGGAAAGGAAAACATGGGAGAAATCAAGAGGAATGTCTGACTAATATTGCAAGAAGGCATTTAGGTGGGACATGTCTGTAAGGTGAGCATCAGTGTAAACACTGTTCCCTGTGCTCTGTGGAGTGTCTGTCTACAGCTTATTTTGGGTCAGTGACACAGCTGCTTCAGCTACATTCTGTGAGTTTAATAGAGATTCCTACAGTGCCAGAGCTCAGGAAAAAGAACAACTGGCTCTGACCATGCATTTGGAACCAAAATTCTGATTTTCTCCTGGTATGGCTGTTACAGGATGAAGGTGACTCAGGACACAGATTTGTGTAATAGCAATGAGAACCAGTCAGGGAAATATTATTAGTACCGTGTGCTGTCTGAAAAAAAAGAGTCCTGTTTAAATCCAAGTCACTGTAAGATTACCCCCTTCCCCTTCCCCTTCCCCTTCCCCTTTCCCTTCCCCTTCCCCTTTCCCTTTCCCTTATTTTTCTTCTTGGGACACTTCTGTTCCCGTATCCAGTTGGGAACTCGTTTATCCAGCTCCTTTCCCTGGAAGTGGCTGTGTGGGGCAGCCCCGGGACACACAAGAGGACAGTGCCAGGCAGGGAGAGGAATCCGGGGAAGTGCTGGAATTCTTGGTGGGTGGATCAGAGAACAGAACCCTGGAANTTCTCCTTCCCCTTCCCTTCCCTGTCAAGGCATTGATTTTTTCCTTTTTAAATATTTTACCTTTCTCAACTGTTACGTTTTTGTGGTATAGTATGTTTTAAAATATGATCACGAAAGTAAAATCAAATGTATTATGGAGTTTTCTTTTTTTTTTTTTTTTTTTCCTATTCCAAACAGAATGAAAGCAAAGCTAAAGTCTAGAGATGACCTCAAATGGGATTTCTATTCTCCATGTAGAAGAATGGCAACTGGGATCACAGGCAATAAATTTTAGAACCAAAATGCTATGGGTATACTGGGGTAGATTTTTCACCATAAATCATTGGCAAAAATAGGGGCATGTTGATTATTATCACTTGGGTATCTCATGTAACTGACATTTTACTCAATTTCTCTATATTTTTACTAGAGTTTCAACAGCACAAAAAATTAGAAAAGCAATAATACAAAAGAATTAGTATAGCCAGCCACTTACTACCCAGTGCTTTATTTTCTCCGTAATTTTTTCAGAGTGTTTTGGGGAGTAATTTCGAACAGTCAAGTCAGAGTCCACAGAGAATTGATTTTTGTGACCTCACATATTGTAACAGAAAATTATAACAGGAAATACACCATTAAGTGATAAACAAGGAAACATGGATACAATTACTTTCAGAACATAATTTTATCCACTCTAGTTTTGAAAATGAAGAGATAGTACTGACTGGAACACCTCGATTCTGAATGCAAACTGTACAATCTATTATATTAAACAAAGTCAAAAGCAATGTTGAAGATCTTGAATCTATTCAAGGCATGCACCTCATTACAGACTTAGCAAATTAAAACACAAATAGGATTAGAAAAGAATAATGTAACAATCTCCCACTATGGTCCCTGGAGCATTAAGTCATAAATTGGGTTTGCATTAAATTGTGCCTGCAGTATTGAATTCAGGGAAAGAGCTATAGGCTGAAGATAAAGCTTGCTAGGCTAGCCAACTTCGTTGTTTTCAAACTGTTTTTTCACACAATAAATACACAATGAATTTGTTGGAATCTAAAAAGGCATATTCAAAATCATGTACTTCATTTCTCAGTTAGAAAATGCAGATATCGTGTGGCAACCCCTGGCTGTACCAAAGCCAAAAGCTGCAGGCATTCGAAATTGTCACTTTACCTGAAGATGCTATTTAAATAGGAATGTAATTTCATCAGAACTTTGCATCAGATCGCCGACCGTGTTAAACTATGCAAGTTTTTAGGTCTGCACAAACCTCTAACATGCTTCTATTAAGCGAAGAAAACAAGCTTGCCCAGAAGAATTGAGAGAAGCTGAGTTTCCATATTACAAATGTATTCTGTTGTTATGGGAACTAAAATGGTGAGTGATGTGAAAAGGATCCTGAGCTAACAAAGACCGGCTTGATGATGTTATGGAAGTAGCTATACAAACTGCAAACATGTCTGCAGGAAATAAATAGGGCTTCTTTTCTTAAGGAGATGCAGACTTGTGAAAAGTGTTGTCTCTAACGAGAGTCAAGTTCAACCTTTGTGTGACCCTAGACAAATTATTGAGTAACACTAGGAATTAATTTTGCTAATTTTCCCTTAATAAAGGCTTTATCCTTCAAAGGTGTATTACTACTGTCATCATCCTCCTAATTGTCATTTCGGGGATTGCTAATAGCAGCTGCTCTGGTTAAGGTGCTTGTCATTTCATGCTGCAAAGGAGCCTTCATATGATATTATATGTGTTTTTTGCAACTTCTCTTTTAGGGATTCTCGTGGCTCCATTTGTCTCTAGCAGACTTTCACAATTTGGCAGGCAGAAAGCCTTTCAAGCTAGGGAGCTGTCTTTTCTTTGTCGACGCAACTTCTCTCAACTCTTGTCGCTGTGATCTCATAGCATCTGCCAATTGCCTCCCCTAGTTTGCTCTGCACAGAGCTGTATGAGCAGCATGCTAAAATAATAACACAGCCCATTAGGATTTTATGTCTAGTCTCACAGCCAATGCCAAAAGAGCACACGCTAGCCTGGAAACACTTGGATTTTGATCAAGCGCCTGGGAGAGAACTGAACTTCGTGCAGTGACTGAGAGATGCTGATATCAGGAATTGGTGCAAACTGATGGGACTACAGAGCCTGTATCTGATCAGTGGGATCCAGGGGTATCCTCACATCCACATCTGAATTTGTATCAGGACTCAACCAAAAGACATTTTGGGCCAAGAGCAGGTCATTGTTGGTCTCTTCCCTGCAAGCATTTCCAGGGTGGGGGAGTGCTGCCCCCCATCCTGGCTGAGTGCCAGCTCCACTCTCAGACCTCCCATGAGACATATTTCTTGTCATATATGAGTTGCAGGGAGGCAGGGAGCAAAGAGGCTGAGCCTGGTCTCCCAGGCACAGGATGCAAGGACACTCAAGGTCAGACCGTGTGTGTGAGGTCTGGTCCTGTCCAGCACAGGGGTGCTCTGGCTCTCAGCTGCAATGAGTCTCAGTTCTGGGGAAGAGGATGCTGAAGGATGGAACACCCTGGGTCTGTAGCAGAACATCTAAACTGAGGCTGCTGGGATTTCTTCCCTGAGCCCAGGTCCCAGGGCACACACGGTGCTCGCCAGGGGACGTGTACTTGGAGCTTGTGTGCACACTGCTGCACCATGCAGGCTCCAGCTAAGCTGCAGTCAGGGGACATGGGGCTTGGGGGGTCACACCACACAATTTACTGGTCCCTTATTTTAAATGCAGTGAAGTTTCACCTTGGGTTGAGGGTGGGAGGGGTCTTCTCTCCCTCTACAGTTTGCCAGTAGAGAATTTGTTGGCTAAACAAGGCTTTCTCCTCCTCCTGGCTGACAGCTCCCTTCTGGAGCAACCTTTTAACATTATTCTTGATTTTCTTAAACAGCAAACATTAGACACATTAAGAACAGCAACAACAAAATCATTAAGCACTATAACATTCTCTGAGGAGCCAGACGTATCCTTTAATCAGGTTATGGAAAATTCATTCCTCTTCTAGCCATTTATCTTCTTTGTTTATGCACATACAGAGTGACCCACTTCTGAGCATCAAAAATAACAACAAAGAAACAACCAAAGATTCTTCATTATTAACGGATTTATGTAGCATTTATTTTGCTTTATTGGAAGCCAAATAATCAAGTTCATTCATTCCAATTAAACACAGCACGCATTAATTGTCTATCATTTTTATCAGTGAACTCTGTTCCCTCACTTCAAAGTCACTACTTGACCTCAGTGGGGAAAGAATCGGTGTTGTGCTTCCTTCTGTAATGATTGATTATTTGCATTAAGATGGAGGAGCACAGACTGAAATTAGGGTTTTCTATGCCTTCCTCCCTGTGTTAGCTTGCACCTCCAGTCACCCATATAGATGCAGGGGCTATACACTCAACATTATCATTTTAGGAACTAACGCTGTACTACATCAGGTCAAATTTGTCCCCAAATTTGAATGATTTATAACAAGTATAATGTATCTATTGTCATGTAATGAGTCATGCATGGATCTCAGGCACAGATCTCTACTGAAAATTCTGTGACTAAAAATAATAAGTATGACGCATAGGTTTATAATAAAAATGGCTTATTAAAAACAATAAGCCCTTGATCTCAGGGTTGACCTTAAATCACTGGAATAGACAGGTAGACTTGGCAGAAATTAGTGACTGAAGAACTCCCAGTTACATAAGTCATGTAGTGATGTGATTCATATTTTGGCATCTTAATCAACAGTCCTGAAAAGGCACAATGAGATGAAACAGTCTCATCGTTTTATTGAGGTTTTGTTGTTGCTCTTGACAAAACTATTAAAAATAAAGCTCACTTGATCAGAGAAGCACAGGAAGATAAAACAGCAGTAGACACCACCACGAAAAGCACTGTAGAAAGTTAGTTATACCAAGAGAAGATGTTTATTAGCAAAGACAAGGATACTTCTCATTTTAAAGAGAGTGTATTGTGTTTTAACTGGCAATTAGGTGCTCAAAATTGACATGGATT
Source organism: Pachycephala philippinensis (assembly GCA_013397055.1). Lineage (NCBI taxonomy): Eukaryota > Metazoa > Chordata > Aves > Passeriformes > Pachycephala > Pachycephala philippinensis. Next base: position 289,597 of record VWZT01013260.1, read on the forward strand.
AGGAATTACAATGCAAGGCATAATGGGAATAACAGAGCAGTGAATGTATGTATGTGAAATGTATGTAAAGAACTCCAACAACTTAACCTGCTTCTTTTGCCCGGAAAATACAATTTTTTTTCATTCCATATTAATTTTTATTTTCTCTGTTAAAACATACTTTAAAAAGAGATTTAACTCTAAAGTTGCTTTATCAACATAGAGATGGCTAGATATGAAATATTGCTCAAAGGCTGTTAAGAGGACACCATATGGTACTTAGAAAAGCTGGAAGAAAAGGTGAGAGGAGAATGTCAGGGGAAGAAAAGTAATAGATCTAGGTTTCCAAAAACAGAGAAAAATAAATAGTAAATACTGGGAAACATAAAAAATATCATCTTTATCACTGTGCATGATGTAACTGCTGAACAGCTGCAAGTAGGCTTTAATGCCATGCCAGTGACGTTATCACTGCTTGTGATTTTCTTTTATGTTTTCTGACACATCCCCACAATCATGAGCATTTCTAAAAGCTTACCACAGAATATGGCAAGGTATTTCCCCATGGGAACTGGACTGGCAGAAACCAAATCAGTCTCTTCCCTGCAGTAGAAATTTGTCATTTCAGGATCCAAAGATGTTTTGAGTGGGCACATTTTCTATTTTTATTCCCTGAGTTATTACGGGATCTGAATGCCAATAATAGATAAGCACATCGCAAACAGACTCAGCAAGTTCTGCCTTTTCTGGCCCTGGAGAGTCACTGCTCAAGCAATATCTCAGCACTGGGGTGACAGTTCTCCCCGGAGGGGGACAAGAGACAAATCCCTTCCACTCCTCAAGCCCCCTGGCCTGCACCATCTGATGAATTTATAGTCTCCAATACAGTTAGGTGTGTATAATTCAATGTATTGCTGAAGACCAGTTACTGTACTTTATAGCTGACATTACCAGGGATATTTTTTTCTACAAAATAAAACAATATTTGTTTCCTGAAAGGGAAATGTGCTGTCTGTAGCTATCAGCAGCCAACAGTTGCTGCTGGCTAGAGCTAAAGGAGACAAAAAGAGGTGGATTTCACTTTAGCGATACTGGGAAGAATCATTTATCATTCAGAACGTGTTTTCAGGATCAGAGGGCCCATTTGAAAGTCACTATAGGATGACTGCTTTATTGTATGATATTAAACATTTGCATTAAAAACCAGGGTTACAGAAGATATCCTGGCTTGTGTGCTGCAACAGAATCTGGAGTCTTCTATTGTCTGTGACCGTGTCTAGGGATCCAGTGAGGGGTGTGAGGTGGGAGGGACCCATTGCCTTGAGGGTCTACAGCTATTTGCCATCAGGATCTGCTTCTGTAATTACTGAGCATTTTGCAGAAATTCATCAGTCCACTCACACAGTATGTTAAAAAGTGAATAAGGGTCTGGGAGGTTTGAGATTTTCTTTGGTTTTGGCCCCATTTCAGAGCTTGGGAAAGCACTGATGAGCACTTATGTGGCTTCCTTCCTGGAAGACAGGGCTCTTTGAAGAATTAAAGGCAAAAATGGAATTAGAAGAGTACTGGGTGTGAATCCAGAGCTGCAGGTTCTCGGAAGTGCAACAAACCTACACCAGCATTCTCTGCCCCAAGAGGATTCCACTGGACTTTTCTGGGGCCACAGGAGGATTTGCTTTTCCCAGAGGGATTACAGATAAGCTTCTCCTGACCTACAAATCCCTTGCCTAGAACATCTATTTTTATCTGGTTCACAGGATACTGGGTTTGAGATTTTTTTGGATTTTTTTTTTTTTTAATAGGGTGTATTGTAAGCGTCTAGTGGAGCGTTAGCATTGCATATCAGGTCAGATATTAGCTGTTGCAAAGGAAATCACACTACTGACCCATCATACAGAGTCTTTCTATTTATTTCCTTATTTCCTTGGTGTTGCTTTTAAGCTAAAGTAAAGGACACCTGTGATGCAGGAACACTTCTGTGGAGAAAGAGCAATTCTTTTCTTCCTCCAGGAGTCAGGATACAAGAAATTATTCTCTTTCATGGTTTACATTTTTGCTAGGAAATAAATGCTACAGAGGAGTTTAAGGAAAAGCTGTCAATAGGTAGAAACATCCAAAGGCTGCCCTGGTAGAAAGCTGTAATAAATCTCCCCTGGAATACAACAACATTTAAAAGGCCTGTAAATGATCAGCAAATCTGTAAGAAGGCTTAGAAAGATGCAGAGACCTTATACAAGCTTTGCATGGAATGAAAAGCATGTACAATTTGCATTTTGCATCAGTGTAGTGCAGCTACTTGGCCTTTCCACCATGGTGAGCCCGTACCAGACCTGTCAAAGGTGTATGTGCCTCCTGGTCACAGACCTGCAGTCCTGTGGCAGGCATGAGGCAGGCGATGAACAGCAATTGGGAGGGCTCAGACACGGGCTTTGAGTCAGAGTCAGGTTATCCGGAGCACAGCATGCCCAAATCATGTGAGGGACGGGGTCTGCCACCTCTGGAGCAGCACATGACACAGCAGGGGCATGGGTGGTATTTACTGGGTCACTCTGCAGAGCTTGTCTCCAATATCCCGAGTAGATCCACGTGTCTGCATGTGAAGAAGGCAGTGTGATTTAGGAAAAGCCTGCTTTTCAGAGAAAGCCTCAGCACTTGGGCTGTCCATCAGCCTCCCCATGAGCTCCTGTATCTCTTGCTGCTCGCAACTCGTTTCTCCCAGGCATTAGATGTAATGAAGACAGGATGGTCTACAACTTTATGACAGTTCCATTTATTTCTACTATTTTCACATAAGCCCAAGCAACAAGCAGCAGTTGCTTCCTCTGCAGCTTGATAAATGTCAGTATTAATTAAAATTGTTCGGAGTAGGGTCGGGTTTTTTCCTCTCTCTGCACCAGGCTGGCAGGGAGGAGAAGCCTGACGGGCAGATGCAGCTGCTGAGCTGTTGACTGGAAATGTTGTCACAGGGAATGAGGCAAAGGAGAAGTAGCTGGTCTCTGACAAAGTGAATTGGAAATAGAGGAAGCATTTTGTCACCTGCACCGTGCTGTCACTCGGCTCAATGTGGGGGAGTATGTCTGGATATGGGTCTTGAACTTAATCCTTTGCTCCCCTGGCTGGGAAGTCTGCAAAGGCAGCTGTTCAGCCCATATGGACGGGATAGTGCTCCCCCACCACTGCTATCTAATGATGCTTTCCTGACTGACACTCAGAGAGAGCCCTTGATTCAAGAGGGAAGGTCAACACAAGACAATACTTTTTGGGTACAGTGAGAAAAAGCAGGGGACACCTCCCTCACTAAACCTCCCTGTGCCATCCTGTATTTATATGCACTCCTTCTGAAACCCTATCAAGATGTTCATACACCAAACATCTTCTATCAGCCTTGGGGGCACTCAGGCAGCAACCAAATTTGTGCTTCAGTGCTCATGGATGTGCTTGCTTCCAGCTGTGGCAGGTCTGAATGCAGCCATGGTGGTTGCAGGGCTGCACCCTCATTTCTCTTACCCCTGTGAGCCCAGAGGAGGCCATTACAATCTGCTACAGCTGATTTCCATACAAGATTATGAAATATTTTTTCTTTTTTCTTCCCAAACTTTACTAACAACAGAGGAAAAGAAATTCGAATAAACCCAGGCGGATTAAGTGCACGCGTTCTCCTGACTTGGACAGCAATGTATGCTCCACTGTTGCTCAGACACATCTCAACAACCTTCCCAGGTGTCTTCCTTTGAGGGGGAGAAAACAGCTTGTCTTATAGAGCAGGTCAGTCCCTCTTTTACAAAATGTTGTCAAGAAAAAAGGTGAATGGTTTGCCGTGCACTCTTCCTAAGTTCTGCATTGTTCTGTGATAAACTGAAGCAGAGAGAATAGGGAAGACAATGACTGCTCAAGATCAAAGGGTAGATCACAACGAATAAAGAACTGGAAAGGCTTTGGAAGTGCAAAATGAGGTTTTTCTAAAGCCCTGGTTTCTATTAGACACACACGGAGACCTAGGCTTGATTTGCAGAAACACTTAGTGACAAAAGGAAATGTACTTCCTTTTGGCATCTGTAAAAATCTCATTTACAAACGGAAGTGTGCAAATGCAATAAAATGAACATCACTACTATAAATGACGACTCAGTTTCGTTACTGTATTGAGCTTTTCTTTGCTTCTTTTTCAGATTATTAGTACCACAGGCTGCTTCTTCTAAATACCATCTTATGCAGATACACCTTGATTGAAGCCCTAGTTCCCTTGCTCTTGTTTTCATTTACTGCAATCCTTTGATGAATGCATTTGTTTGTATTGAGTGCTGTATTTTTTTCACTGCTGGTCTGTACAAAGTGTATTTTATCTAGCAAGATACTGACTTCTAAAAGCCTCATTTCTAAGAAGATATCTGTCACCCCAAGTGTAGCAGTCAAAAGAATCCCTTAAGTAGAAGTGCCTTTTACCAGCATAAAAAATAATAAAGACTCTTCCATCTGTCCTCCTCGTCTAATCTTACAATGGGTTGGTATTTCTGTCTATACACTCAAATGAAACCTGGTTTCTGTAAATTTCTTTTTAATAAAAATGTGTTACCTATGATAAATATATATTGCCTAGGTCAAATGAATCTGATTGTGAAAACATATTGAGCAAAAGTATTGGTAAGATTTAATTTCATCTCTCAAAAAAAAAAAAACCAAACCAACCACCCACCAAAATCTGTAGCTATTGAATGCTGGTTTGAATTAAATTCTATTTGTTTTAATAAAAGTGTAGTGGCCTGAGTGTACATATATTTGTTTTAGTGGCAGTGCACTGGATCCAATAAAACTATATTGGCTTCACTGCTTACGTCTCCTTTTCAGAGAAAATGGATTGAAAGGAAAAATGAAACAGGCATGAATCAGCCAGTCCTGAGGTTTCTGCTGGATTCTGGCATCCAAATAAACTGGTAAAAAACCCCAACTGTATTACTAAATATTGCTTTTAAATTGAAATATGTTTTAATGTCAAGGCTGCACATGAGGGATTTAATTGTCTCCGTAAAGGAGAGCCGTTTTCAAGACCAGGCTTGGCTGTGGTGGGTCAGTGCATCCGCTTGTGGCTACAGAAACAGAAACCTAAGCTGGCTTTGGCTCCCTGTTCTGCTGGTGTAAGTCAGGTCTGCCAGCAGTGAGGGTGCTCAGCTGATCACCACATACCTGAGATAGCGTGGATCAAGTGTCAGCAGCCTCAGCCTCAGCCGTATCTCTGTCCAAAAGTGCAGGATGTAGATCACGTCTGCATTGGATGCTGGCTGACAGGGGCTGGCATTGCCACAGAGGCCCAGCTGCCGCCAGAGCTTTAAACACCCTCGCCTCGGATCAGTCACTTCTGTCACCCACACGGAGCACTGTACTCATCTACTTTTGCACATGACCTCGCAGGTGTCTGTGTTTTCTGCTCAGCAATATTACTTGCTCACGTTGCTGCAGGTAGGAAAGCCATCAGCAGCCAAAGAGGGGCTGGTCTGGACCACATTCCCTGTGGCTTTTCAGGGTGGCACGTGGTAGCTTCTGCTAAACAGGAGTAAGGATGTGCTCAGCAGAGAGTCTTAAGTAAGTCAGCTGTGGTTGAAGCACTTGTTTTACATTTTCAGACTACAGTGTCCCCAGTTTTTAATGAGACCTAAGCGAGTAGCTCTGTGCAGCCAGTCAATGCCTGTGTTGACCACAGGAACTCAGATCATCATGCTCTTGAATGCCTTTGTTTGCCCTGTATGTCATTGCCCCTAAAAAGGTCACCAAGTGTCCTTTCTAAATTCTTAAATTGAATTTAAAAAGGAAAAGACATTCCTGTAATTTTCCAAGCTTCCCTAGTGCCACCTTTGCAGCCAGTGCAACCAGCAGTAAGAGCTCCACATACCGACTCTGAGGTTAGAAAGGACACTTCACTCTCAGCTCAGCAAGTACCATCTGGATATTTGCTAAGGGGTGAAATGGATGCTGTTGGCTGGCCTGGCTTCTCACATAACTTAAATCACAGCTGACAACCTAACCTGAGTAATGCTTTGTTTGGTGCCGTGCTTCCTTTTAGGAGACTGGCATCAGGTTGTGTGAATCCAAATCTGCATGGTATTCCTTCATGAGAAAACATGATCTGCACCGACTCATTTACAGTTTGTGCTGAAGTGGGTGCCCCTGAGACTGTGGGAGCCAGTCCAAGTGAGGAGAATTTGGCTGCAGCAGTAGTTCAGCTGTGGGAGAGGATATGGATGCAGGTTTCTCCAGCTCTGGCTTCTCAGAAAACTGAATAAAGAAATAATTCAAAGAAAAGCAAAACAGCTCTTGGTGAAGCAATATACAGGTGAAAATCCAGCTGAGGAATGGGTTTGAGAGTACTACACTGAGCGTCACTGACAAAGTCCCCATGACCTTGTGGAAGTTATATGCACTGCTATCTGTTCATTTACCCCAGAAACAAGCTATCTCAGCTGGCCAAACCAGATTTGGGATAGCTGTGAGGGTTCCACTGCCGTGCACATGATGGTGGTGAAGGTGGGAGACTTCATGAAGCATCTAGATAACAGATGTGACAATGTGAGGGAAGATCAGTGGGTGACAGTAAATAAACAGGCTGCAGTTTTCATGGCGATGTTCTCTGAGATGTTCCCTGCACTGGGCCATGCAGAAATGCTGATAGCTGTGAGGAGCTGAGAGAGGAGTTTGGAGCTCTTAAGAATCTGGGAAATTCTTGCAGCAGCCTACCGAGGAAAGATGGGCTCTGCCAAAATCAAATAGGAACAAGTAGTTAGCACTTACAGCGTAAAGAATTACAGGAGAGTTTTGTACTAGAAGCTGTCATAAATCTGGGTGCAGAGGAGTACACAGACTGAGGTGACACCACCTCCAGGGGTGAAAACATAAATTCTGTATCAAAAATGGACTGGATAAATTAAGGGATAGCAAATCCCACCAGGGTCATTAAATTCAATGGTTGAATTCCTCCCGGCTGCTGGAAGCTGGAGGTGTAAGACGGGGATTTATCGGAGATGCCAGATCACGTGGCAACCATGGGACTTCGGTCTCTTTCTCAACGCATGATCCCTGCATCAGACAGAGTGATGGGGGTGATGAAGGAGAGATCTTTGAACCACTTGCCCATGGCAAGATCATCTGCCTGGGGCCCATGTTCCCCACAGTCCATCTCTGTCCCATCTTGCCTGCCACCCTGGCTCCCCTGTGGCCATCATGCAGTGCCAGCCCCACATCCCAACCTTCTCTGGCCAATCCTCTGCCTCACGCTGAGCCAACACTGACAGCTTTTCTGCCTGCCTGGGGATGTTGGAGCAGCCTGAGCAGCTTATGCAGGGATCTTCTGGTCTTTTTATCCCCTGGCCAGGTATGTGGGAGATGCCTTGTTTGAGTCCTAAATATGTTTCACTTAAACTATGATGATGGTGTACTAAAGTGCTGTAATCTTTGCTAGGTCTCTCTTTACATTGCTGTAATTACCATAATAAGCTGTGTTAACTGACTCTTTTATAAATAACAGCAACATAAAAGTATCTCGGCATGTTTTTCTTTAATTAGCTACAACTTGTGTGTAATCTTCCCTACACTTTCTTCAGTGTCTTTGTTTGTGATAGATGTGGCATTGTTTTCATCTCCTGATCACAGAGTTGCTTCACCTCTGAGATAGCAACCTGGCCCTGGGACCCTCAGCCAGGCTTTGTCTGGGCTGCCCCAGTCTCGTGAATGCAGTGGTGGTGATGCAGAATGATGCCGGCGTGGGACACAGGAGAGTTCCCCTTGCTCAGCCCCTCCACCAGCAGCAAAACTTTCGGGGAACCTCATGGAGCAATGCGACTTCCTTTGAGGGTTTTGTCACCAGCTGAGCCAAGGGAGGGGACAATCATGCCCACGGCCATGGGCCCTGTCAGTGTATGGGTCACACTGCCTGGATGCTGTGGATGCTGCAGGGAATGTGTTACCATCACCTTCATCTCGTGTCCATGTAAGGACGCTGGGGGAAAGTGATGACAAAAGGAATTGATACCCAAACACTAAGGCAGAAGTTCAGTGCCAGGGCTGGTAACTGATACAAGTGACTGCAGATGAGCTGTGAAGCAGAAAGGGTTTTGACTATGTGGCAGAGGGATTTGAGGGACAGCTGCAAGAGCTTTCTCCATCATTGCCGCTGGCAGGAAGCACTAACGCAGTCGGGCAGTGCCTCTGCTCCAGCCATCCATTCACAGCGCTGCTGCCCAGCTCCAGCAGCCTGGTCTCGAGGAGCCCCTCTGCCCCTCAGCCCTCACCCCCAAACGCTGCTGCAGGGGAGCAGCACACAGGCATGGGCCACGGCCCAAAAAGCCTCAGTCGATTACGCTGCCGTAACATCACATCAGTGAACTCACAGTTTGACTGCTTACGGCAGATGGACGAACACTTGTCGGTTATCTGGTGCTGCGCGAGGGGCAGATTTATTTCCAGAGCTTGTGACTCTCATTTCTCCCAGCTGAAGCTGCAAGGCAGAGTGTGCATCTGTGATACTTCTTTTTTCAGGTGCAGCTACGTTGCAGTGAGGTCTGTCACCGAAAGCAATGGGATTTTTGGCACGTTTGTGCGGGGAATGCAGGAAGGAGAGTGAAAGGCATCTCTGCTTTCCATAGCACTGTAAGCTGCTTGAATTCATACAAGCATGAATTGAATTTCCAAATCTCAGCCATACCCTGTGTGCACGGACAGCTGGTTGACCAGCAAAGGACTGCAGGGCCCCGTATAGCAGGGGGAAAAACACAGGAAATCTGCAGTGGGGTGATATTAACGTGCACTCCAAAAATAAAGGAAATGTGAACTGCCACCTTGGATCTGGCCAGGGGTCCACTGAGCCCTGTCTCTAGTCCTGGTTGTCCAACACAGACTGTTTCAGGGCAATGGAAGGAAACCCCTCTGGAGACAGCTACACTGGTCTCTTGAGTAAGGCTGTCTTGAAATCTGAAAATAACGCCTGGGCTGCAGAAGTAACTGCACTTGCTACAAAAACAGCATTGTTTGCTTTCTGGCAACTTTTCTCCAGCAAGACATCAGTGTCACACAACTGCTTGCAGGCAGGATCTAACAGGGACTGAAATATATTGGGATGTGTGAGATTTACAGAAACCTGTAAAGTAGCAGCGGCAAGAACTTCACTTACTAACAACTCGCCAAGGCTCTTTTAATTCTCAAAATACCCTCGCTGTAGGAAATTTGAAAAAGATGCACAATGTGCAAATGTCCATGGAAGATATCAGTATCACTGCCTAGGACTATGTCCTTTTAAAAAAAATCACTTTAAAGTATACTTTAAGTGTTATACTTTACCAAGGTTTTTCTCAAGGGCTGGATGATATTTATGGGAAACTGGTCCTGAACTCAACTGTTGACTTTTAGACCCTTCGTCTTCAAAGCTGTCTGTGGAGGGCTATTAGTACCTTCTGAGCAGACAACATTATTGGTAGAAAGAGCAGAGGAAAGTAAACATTAAAAATATACCACATTTCTGAAGAGTTTTCTGAGTTCATTTTTTATCATATCCAGCTAGAATAACAGAAAAGATTTCATTTGGAGGAGGTAAAATATTTTGAGATGCCACTTTATTTTTTTTTCTCCCCTGGAAAAGAAAACACAAGCAAAACAGAAAAAAAATCAGACACTCTGCTTATAGCCAGGAAATCTGTTTATGCGTGATTTGAAATCTGAGCAGAATTTCACTTCATTTTGTCTTGTGTTTTTGTGTTTCATATTTCATGCTTTGGTTAACACTTATTTAGTCTTTATTTATTCCTAGAGGGTGTGACAGGTTGTCCTGAAATTTTTTAGACTTGCTGAGCATACACTCTCCACAGAGCATGTCAAAATGAGAGGAACAAAGAATTCATTCATTTTCATTAAAAAAAAAACCAAAAAAGCTTTAAAGACCCAGCCTTTCCTCTTGACACTGTAACATCAAACACAAAAGTCATCAGTACATGAGCTATCAACAGCATGAAGAAAACAAAACAATTTCATATGGAATTTCCTTTCTCTAATTCAAAGAAATGTAAGTGGAAGATTTGGTTTTCCTTCTGAATTAAGGTGAAACAAAAAAAATTTAAGTGTATTAATTTATCCAAAAAAATCCCCTTTTCAGGCAATTCAATTTTTAGCCAGTTTCAGTGGCTTTACAAAGGCTTTTCCTTCTTTCTAGTCACATGTCTGTGGGGAAGGAAGATATGCCCAACATGTGAGGGTCAGTCCTGTGCTTGTCAGCTTGTGCTTTGGCTTCACCATATGCTGACCAGGTTCAATTATATGGAAAAGGTTTTAAGAACACAGTAACACCTTTGGGACCACCAAGGGGATGCTTCAGGAAGAGAAAGTGATGGGTAGAGATGACAGTGTTTGTCCAGCACTGCAAAATTCTGTCTGCATTTGCTCCTGTTTTCCCAAGGCAGGCACTCTGGCCCTTGTCACAGGAAAATGCCAATCTCATGGATTCAAATGAGCTTCTTGCTTTACTGTGTGGGCACCATGAAGAGCATGAAGTCCCCACTTCTCCCCAGCTTAGTCCTGGAGCAGTCAGTGTGACTCTGGAGCCTGCATGAGTGAGGGTGGTTTTAATGCACTGTTTCTTCCCAGCTGGGACCATCATCCCCTGCCTCAAGGCTTTCCACCATGATCTGACAGCTGGGCATCAGCTGGGATGACTTGGACCCTAACTGTCTCTTGTGCTGGTGGCTGCTAGGAAGATGGCAAAGAGACATGCCAAGGGCTCCCCTGGGCTCTTGGCTCCCTCCTGCTAGGGGATGTTTTGCCTCCCAAGCCTGAGAAGCGTTGTCAATATTGAGTTCACTTCACTGTTACCCAGCTCCTTTATAAATCTGCCACTAAAACACACAACAGAGAAGTCCTTTAAAAATGGTGAGAGATTCAGCAGCAGTCCCTTGATTTCTAGGCTAGTTGAAGGTGTGCACAGAGGCACACATCACACCTGCTGTATCATTGGGCAGGCAGTGCAGCACTACTTTTTCATTACTATCTCTGCCCCCCATCCCATCCCTGTGTTTGATGCCCTGAGAAAGGCAATTACCCAGCTCACTTTCCTCAAAGAATACCTACAGGCTCAGGAAACACTTCACCACACGGGCGGTGTCTGATGTCTAATAACATCCTCAATCTTGCTTTATTGCAAATGAAATGGTTTCTTCATGAAAAAAAACTTGTCTTCTTTGAATTTCAAGTGTAGCTTCCGCATTTATTTGGTCACCCTGTGTGTTGTAAGTGATGTATTTTTTGTGGTTAAAAAATAAAACAAGGAGCAGGGTGAAGGCTGGCATTTCTTATACCAGTGAGCATTGCTGCTTGCTCCAGCTGACACTCATCCCTGGTCTTTCCCGCTTGCCTTTGCCATTGAGGAAATTCAATCTGCTGCCATGTCATTGTTACAATAATCTCCAGCTCCTGGACACCAGTCTGAGTATGACAGTCTCACAAAACCGGTGTCACACTCATCTCGGGCAGGCTGTGTTTTGCTGGTACATCTTCATTCCCCACAGCTGTCGTGCTGACTTCCAGTCACCATTCCCCTCTGCGGCAGCTCAGCACCAGGCAGCACAGGGAAGAGGAGCTGGATGTGGCACTCCTTCCAGGTTTGGCTTTCCCAGACCTAACTTCTTTTTCTTTCTCTTTCAGAGCAAAAATCTTCGCTTGTGGTGGTGGTTACATCCTCCTTCTGTGCTCTGACTTTGGCTGCGTGTCAAACACGGCATCTTTTTCAGGTATATGCCTACAGTTCCTTTAGCCCCCTCTGAAAAATTCCAGTGCCTCTTCTTTTCCAATTCAGTCAGGTTTTTGAGAGCTTTCTGCTGTCAGTTTCAGGCTCCTCGCAGTTTTGCATTTTTCTATTTATTGATCTTGATTCTTCCAAGCAAACTAGCATTCCGTAGTCCAGTTTTGGTTTTTTGTTTTTTTGTTTTTTTTTCAAATTGTTCTCATGCATTTTTCAGTACCATTTCCCATGCATGGCCTATCATTCCTGAATTATCCACAAGGCCTTGGTTTCTTCCCATCCCTCCTCAGCTTTTATCATGAAGGTTTGTTCTATTAGTGGTTCAGAAAAGGGTCAATTGGGATAAATGAAATTTATTTTAAAATATAGGTTGTGCAGCGATTTTTTTTTCTCTGTCTTTTATATGCTGGATGCATTGTTGGTTTATGAACCTTTCTAAATAGCAGTTATACCTTTTCAGAAGCTCAGCGAATAATTCAGGGTAATTCAGCGCAATACTGTAGCCCTTGCTCCCAGCTGAGGTCTCGTTCAGCAAGTGCTGCCAGGGAGGAGAGCTGTTCATTAAAAGCCTCTCAGCTGTCAGTCAGCCAGCCAGAGGCAGCCTGCTCCACTTCACGTCAGGAAGAAATGACTCACAGAGGACTCTTCTTGCTGAGGTCTCAGGGATCACAACTGAGACCCTGTGGCCCGCTGGATCTGGGGCATGGGTGTGTGGATATTTCATGTGCTTGTCCTTGGTGAGATGCAGCTGAGGCTGTGCTGCCCCAGAGGCTGGCAGGACTGAGGTGGGATGCTGAGGGGGATGCTCCCTCACGGATACCATTGCACCGGGCATGCTTGAGGTGCTACGAAAAGGGGTTTCTGCTGGGATTCTGCTCTGCCCTGCAGAAGTGCAGCCCTCTTGCATTAATTTGGTGCTTTCCTCTCACCTAAGATCAGGGCTGAGAAGTGCAAAGGGCTGTGAAAAGAAGGAGCAAAAGACAAGAAAATTATTCCCATGAGTTTCAGAGGCAACTGCACTGGAGTGGTGAGCACTGTCAGCCTGACAGAGTGGGCACTGCATTTGAGATTTTGGACAAAACTGGAGCAGATTCTTTGGCCACGTGCAGCCTTTAACTCTGCCTATCCACACTTGGATGTGTTTGATTCTCCAGAAAGGTATTTGTCAACCCATGGGCCAGAGCACACAGGCAAGGGAAAATGGCTATGGACCAGTAGGATTTTAAAAACAAACCCAGCACCCCTCATACACCCACACTAGCAAACAATAATGAAGCTTTCCAAGTTTGTCTAATTTTTATTGTGTTTTACAGTAAAATAATTATAGAAATTAATTTAAAAATTACAGAAATGTTATCTGAGGCGGTAATTTCTGAAAAAGGTTATGCAACTTTCTAGTGCAAGTCCACTCTAACTGAGAAGTCCTGGTCTACAAATCCACCCTTTGCTCAAATTTGCATGAACACATTCACTGATTATATCTGATTATGTAAGCTGAAGGAAACAGTGGTGGTACACAGCAGTGTGAATAGCAGCAAACATGCATTAAGAGCTAGTCTCTCATTAACATCTGTCTGGATTATGCCAATTTGTTTCTGGCTTTGGTTTGGTTTTTTTAATCATCTTTCACATCCAGGGGCCAAGACAGAGATTGCATTAAGTGGACCGGTGTTGCTGGTGGTTTGAAAATGGCTTCCCTTTGCCCAGGCTTCCCAGCTCTTCACTGTTTGCTTTCTGCAGATGTTAGAGCGATGGAGCCTGGTTTGCATGAACGCCCATGAAAAGCCCATTTGAAGTTTGCACGCTCGAGTACTGCCATATAGCAGAAGTGCTGGGCTGAGATGACAAAGCTCTATCAGAGCCTCGAGCTTAAACCTAATGAGGGACAAAAATTCTTCATCCGCCACTGCTGTGACCATTTCTCTTCAATCTATGTTCTGCAATTACTACATTTAAAAGGGACACTGCTTAGCACAGTGGGGGTTCAAGTTCATTGGGAAATTTTTCTAGAGCCCAGGCACACAGGCGAGTGAGTGAGGTTTTGACTGTGCCTGAAGTAGCAGGTGCCATTATTTCAAGTGAATGTAATAAAAAGATTTCATTTCAGCTCTGCACAGAGACAGCAGAGACTGCAGTACCACCATTTTTCTAAGGCTGAAGCTTTGAGAAAAACCCCTCAGGTTTTATCCAGCAGGATAAAATTTTTATTATCAACCCAAAGCTCTTCCCCTGATCACAAAATTTGCATTCCTGTGGATAGAGGGAAAAAAACACAAAGCTGTCTGATACTACTCATGATGAACTCAGCTCTCTTTTGAACAGGCAGGTTGAAATACTTGTAGCAGACCCTTCACAGTCTATCTGACCTCTTAGGAAATAAGAAAGATAATAAATTGGACAAGTAAATTTGAATTACAAATAAAATAGAGGAAGCCACAATCAAGCTACTGACATTCGGTAAGTGAAAAAAAGAAAGCTTTTGTGCAGGTAAATTATCTACTGTGAATTATTTACTCAGCTCTGCTGTGAAGAGCTCTCAGGATGGGGCAGACAGAAGCAGGTACTTTGTTTGCTGGTTCAGGTTTCTGGTCCTGAGAATCAATCTTTTACCATTAAAGAAACACTGCTGCCTCTTCAAGTGTAATTTATTCAATAAAAGGCTTTTCTTTCTCTTTTTTTTTCAGGATGGATGCTGCAGAGATTCTTGATTTTCATTTGTCTTTGTCTGGAGATGTGAAATAAGTTTGCCATATTGACCATTTCATGCAAATTTCTCAATATATTCATATACTCTTTTGGATATGGGATTGTGAAGGACTCTGCTGACTTTGAGACTGCTGTTAAAATGGAGATAAACCTGCTGAAGATAATTTAACTCTATTTCTGTACAGCAGGTAATATTAAAACTAATGGTATATGAGAGGAGCTGTTTTGTTGTTTGTTTTTGGTTTTGCTTTGTTTTTTGTTTCTTTTTTTTTTTTTTTTTTACTTTGAGTGCTTTAAAGCATTTGTGAAGAGCAATGATCCTTTGTTCCCATAAGAACTTGTATCTCACAAGGGTCTCATTTCCTCTGCACAAGTAAAATGTTCTCCAAAGGCATGGGTGTCTCCCGATCCAGCCAAGGCAGCAAGAGTCCTTCTGCAGCTTTCAAGCCAAGTCCTTCTGACCAGGAGCAGAGAATCGTGGTGTGGAGGGGTGAGGCACAATATGGGCTGGAATAACACCACCATGAAGGTGCTCCCTGGGACTCAGACGCAGGGAGCGTAGTGTGTTTTATACCTTCTGCATCTTTATCTTCCAACTTTATATACACTTCAGGTTGCCACTGGGTTATTTTTAGGTCATTTCAGGGATATATATTTCTGCAAGAGCTATTTCTGGGAGCTCTGCCAAATTGGAAGCTGTAGTAACCTATACCTCCCCCACAAGGATCTATACCCAGCAGCCTCAGCCACTCTTTCTTGCTACTCCTTGCAGCCCCCAAGGAGAAGCACATCACTCCGTAGGAAAAAAGAATGCAAAATAAATGTCCCCACAAGGCTGGGGAAGAGCCAGGCACCCAGCAGAGCTGCAGGCACACTTCCCTGCTGGGAGCAGCAGGCATGCACCCATCACCCAGGCAGGCTCCCCCCATGCAGACACTGATGGGAGGCAGTGCTGGGGTATGGCCCTCTCTGCCCCCTCAGGCTGCTCTGCTCCGTGTTCTGATGTGATGGGCAAAGTGGATGGGAGCTTTTCATCAGGCTGTGAGAGGGTTTGTCTGATAAGCAGGCCCTGCAACAACTGCTGTAGCTCCAGATGTTGTGGCTTACAGGGTCTGGGAATTCCTTGTGTTAGAAATCTTGGCCTGGGTTTGGGGTTCTGGAATTTAATCTTGGAGAATCTTTCCAGTCATCAAAAATGCACCATGATCTGACCAGCAAATCTGAGTTTCTCTAGGTTTGAATGTACTTGCAAGGGTTTGATGTGTATGGAAAACACAACGTGCCAGAGGATCCTAGGCACTGCCAGGGCAGGGCAGAAGCATGGCCCTAAACACAGAAGTGAATTGAGCTTCTTGCAGTTCATTTGCACGTTTTCAGGGCTTGAACTGTCCTGTACTTGGTGCAGTAGTGCACAGTGCTTTGAAATGTGGTCAAACTTAAAAAGCACAATTGCTTGTCACTCATAATCAATGGCAATGCCCTAGAACTAACAAAAAATAACTAAATCCCTTTTCATGTTGCCATCTTTTCCCAGTTTGAGTGCCAGGATTTTGCTGTATGCATCTTAATCTTGTCTACAAGACACGATGCTGTCAGCATTATGGGGAGAATTTTTTTACCATAACACTGACTTTTTTTTATCACAGGAGTATGAATCAGTTAAATTCTGCTGTACACAGTGGAACAATTTTCCACAAAAGTCAATAGAGAAAAAGAATTTAAATGCTAAATGAACAACAAACAACAAAAGCAATGTTTTAGCCCAAAGCCTCCTTGATGTCCAGGACAAATTTTGCTAAGAGCAAGCTTTATAAGGAATCTGTGTCAAAGTATATCTATTATCTGATAGATAAGTAATGGGCTTCATCAGTCATTTTTATCTGCGGGAAGGGGGCAAAGGATGGAAGAGGAAAGTGAGTCTGTTGGAAGGCTGTCCATTGGAAGCATTACCCAGACAGTGAGATTGCATGTCTCTATGCAGACTTGAAAAGACACAGATCATCAGATATGCCTTTGAAAATGGGTCATAAACATTAGGGGAAAGGATGCAAGGACAAAGAGAGTACCACAGCTTTACACTACAGAGATTACGTAAGTGTGTGTATGTACGTGTGTGCGTGTGTGCATGTGTGATAAACAAGCAGCATAAAGAACTCAAATCTGTCAAACAATGATATTGAGTTAAAGGCTTGTTTATAGCAATATTGCTCGACACTTTTTCAACTCCCTCCTTGAAACAGTGCTGGAAACTATATTAAAATACACTGTACAGTGGTGTAAAATACATGGGGAAGCTGAGGAGGCATGCAGCAATAGGGTTGTGCCTGTCTCTCCACAGCAGTAGCTCAACCCATTTCCAGGTGCTGGAATTCAGCTGTCTGCTCCATCAGGTTGACAGAACTGACCTGGGACAACAAATTGTCCATCAGTCAGTCCCATGGTATGGTTTAGAAATCAGCATGGGTCTGGGACTACAGGTAGTTTAGATGCCATCACACCTTTCTTAGAAGGGGATCTTGCTTAGAACACAATGCATTTCAGCACATGAGCATCATATATATGAAGTGATGCCTTCCAAACGAAATGGCATGATTTGCACCCTGGCTGTCAGTGGTGGGTATCACATACCACCACCACCTTCAAGGTGAAAAATGGTCAGTAAAAGTGGCATACCAAGGTTTTTGGCTGATGCTCCCTCCGCTGTTCATCTCACACTCACTTGGAAAGGAGTTCAAACCAGTAGCTGGCTTCAATAATAATTCTTTGGGGGAAAAAAAGTGAAGCAACTGGAATTTAAGGAGCTGGTGAACGGTGGCAGTAGAGGGCTTCTTGAAACTTTTTGCATCTTACTGTCCATAAGAGGGCTTTATTCCTTTTGTGACTCAGGGGCATGAAATGGGAATCTGATGAGACAATAAGTGTGTTTGTTCATACTGCAGGGAGCCTGAAACTGAGATGGGCAAATAGCATGTGCAAAGTCCTAATGCAATGTGACATATCAGAACTGCATCACGCTCCAAACGCAGCAGAAATTAAGCTGTTGGACAGTTTGAACTAATTGAAAATAGGGAGCATTTCTGAGCCATTTTCTTAGTGCTGTCTATATTAGAAATGCTGCTCTGCTCTTCCCCTCCAAAATATGTAAGCAGATGTCTGGCTGGAAGGTAAATAGTGTGCACTCAATGCTCAGGCATCCTCTCCATTGAGGTAAAAAGAAGCCCTGTGAAAGACCTCCCACATGCTCTGGGAATGTAGCCTCAAGCACCTGGGGTCTCAATGGATAAAATATTTTACAAATTAGAGGGTGCATGGAGCCCACCAAGCACACATACACACATATTCCAAAATCCTCTATGTACTTGACTCGGAACAGACTTTGACATTTATCATAATCTGCCAAAACCAGTATATGCTTTAGGCTAGAAGATGGAATCGAGTGTACTCTGACAAAGTTTGCCATTGTAGCAAACTGAGTGGGGTAGTGGATACTTCAGAAGCGAGAGCTCCCCTGGAGGAAGATGTGGATAAGATGGAAGACTGGTCTAACTAGAAACTGATGAAGTTCAACACGGACAAGTGTGAGGTCTTATACCTAGGAAAACATAATGCAGGACTGCAGAACAGACTGGGATCTACCCAGCTGGGGACCAGCTCTGTGGGAAAGGACCTGGAGGTCCTGGTGGACAACGAGCTCAGTATGAGTGAACTGTGTATTTCTGCAGCAAGAAAACCAATGGGATGCTGGGTTACATCAACAAGGACATCACCAGCTGAGATAAAAAAGTCATTATCCCAGTGTACGCAGAGCTTGTGTTGTGGATTAACACCTGACAGAGCCAAGGGCCGTGCAGTTACTTGGTCATTCCCCTGCCAGTGGGACCAAGGAGAGAATAGTAAGCATGAAAGCTACGAAGTTCACAGGTTGAGATAAAAACATTTTAATAGGGAAAGCAAAAGCCATGCATGCAAGCAAAGCAAAACAAGGATCTAATTCACAGGCAGGTGTTCAGCCATCTCCAGGAGAGCAGGGCCCGGTCACACGTAACAATTACTTGGGAAGACAAACGCCAGCACTCCAAATGCCCCTTTCCTTCCTGCTTCTTGCCCACACTTTATATACTGAGCATGATGTCACATGGTCTGGAATATCCCTTTGGTCAGTTGGGATCAGCTGTCCTGGCTGTGTCTCCTCCCAGTTTCCCATGCACCCCAGCCTCTCACCAGCACGGCAGCATGAAAAGCATGGAAAGGCCTTGGCTCTGTTCGAGCCCTGCTCAGCAATAACCAAAACTTCTCTATGTTATCAACTATGTTTTCATCACAAATCCAAAACACAGCCCCATAGTAGCCACTGTGAAGAAAACTAACTCTACCACAGGCAAAACTAGCACAGCTTGCCAGGAAACACCTGGAATACTCTGTTCAATTTTAGTCCCCACTATGCAAAGGTGTGGACAGGCAGGAGAGAGTCCAGAGAAGCTGCTTCACATGTGATCCCGGATTAATGCACACTTGAGGTATTGCAAGTGATATTTTCCTATCAGGTGGGCTTAAGCACCACTTTTAAAGCTACTGTGAGTGTCATAGAGAGGTTACAGAGACACAGAAGAGCTTCAGATTATTATTATTTTTATTGCTTAGTGCAGTTGTCCGAGTTTCAAGAGGCAAGGCTGATGAAATTTATAGCTATATTAATAATCTTCATCATATCCTTTTTTGCAGATCCCTCTTGCACGTTTCCTTAAAGCCCATGAGATCATCTGCTGTTGGTTAATGGAAAGCAGTTTATTTTGAAGGAGGAAGAACTGACAGATTTTTGTTCCCATGAACTGTATAAGAAATCTAACAAACCAAATGCAGATGGATCAATACAGGCTGTTCTTTATTTATCACTCTCTGTCTTCCTCACTTTATTTTTATGGCTATTAAAGATGCTATCATTGATATACCATTTTTGACTGTCTCTATATAATGTACACACTGGACAATGCTGCCATTGATATTCACATAAAATGCTGGGGTATTGAATGACATAGGAAAGTGGTGTAGCCTGTCTTGCATTTTTGCTGCACAAGATTTAGCCAGGGCTGGATCTCCAGTGAGTAACATTTCTGTTACACTCCAGGAGGTGAAAGGGAAGTTTGATCTTTGCTCTGAGTATTTCTGCACTTTCAAGTGTGCTTGAGCTTTCTTTTAGGTAGGACTTTAGCTGGGGAGTTCTTGGGCTCTGCTTCATAAAAGTCATTCCCTTCAGGCTTCTCATCACCAAGAAACACAGCAATGCTTCACCACAGCCCTTTGATTATTTGATTGCAATTAAAACTCACTACTTGCTGCAGATGAGGAGGAGTCATGGTCCAAACCATAACATTTTGTCACAAGTAAACAACTGATGGGAGCTGAGTGAATCTGAAGCTTGGCATGGCTTGTCCGTGCCTGCACTGACTGACAGCATTGTGTCAGCTAATTTGACTGTCAACAAGAGAATTAAACCTGCTTATGGAAGCATGGGTATCAGAGATTAAAGCATCTATGCTGCAGTTCTCATTGCAATTGCTGGACAACAAACTCACCCACAAGGTAGTTTTAATGAGTCACCCTAAGACTGGTAGCAGTCTGGAAGTGGGAAACCAAACTCAGCAATGACTGGTCAGCCCACTAAGATATACAGCCTTCTATGTACTTTCAGTTTAGGATCTGAAATTGGACTAAAACTGGACATGTGGAAAGCTTGATTTTCCAGGTAAGTCAGCTCAGCTCCTCTTGAAAGAAAAGCAAAGCAAAGAAGAACAATGCCCTTACATTCATCAAAAGCAGCTTTAACTGTGCTTCTGCAGCAAAATTCACTTCAGATGTCAGAATGAGAATGTGATGCAGGTCTGGCACTGGGTGACTGGTGCTGTGTAGTTGGGAAATCTGGTCTATTTAGGCAGCCTGCATTGATTGCAGCAATCCTTGCAAATTTAGTAAGAAAATTTATCCCTTTTTCCACCTAAATCTGGGGTAAGCAGGTAGAAATCCAAGGCTAAAGCCTTACAGTAGAAGAAAACATTATTCTAGTGTCTCAATTTGCTAGAAACAAATGCTGTGGCATTTAAATTGGAGCATCTATCTCTAGCAATGCAGCACCTCTAATCGGTTTCTCACCTTTACATTTGAATGCAGTGAAGGCAGAGGTTCTGCATTTACAATTATAGCAGATGACTTCAGCCCTCTGAAATGACTTTAAAAGATTAGAATACATAGATTATTTATTAAGTCTTAGTGAATGTATTTCTAGAATGGGAACAACATATTGCATCAATGTCTAGTTCCACAGTTTAACTATTTTAATTAAGAGGGAAATGTATATTGCTGTAAGGAATTCAGCCCACATACCACTGTGTGAGGCTTCTTCCTCACTGTTTCCTTTTTAGTACAAAGCCTTTGTTCCTTTAAACTTGTGTTCATAACAGTGATCGTAACTCTGGAATCTTCTGTGATAACTCATAAATAACAGTTCTAGCTGAAACAAGGCTGCTCCGCCAAGCCAGCCAAAACTGGCAACCCAACAGTTACTTGACCCATTTTGATCATGAGCATCTGATTCACAGGTTGGCAGAGAGATTTGTGACGGAGTTGCACTGGCAGCTTAACCCAAAGACTCCTGCTGCCTAGATAACAAAAAAACCCATCTTGTCTAAGTTCATGACAGCAACTGCAGCATATCCAGAATTGTTTTCCTTCCTTCTTGGATTTTGTAGCAAATCTCTCCCCTACTAAAGCCTTCAGTTGGTTCCTGGACTGTGAAACAGCACGCCTTAGAAGTGGTAAAAAACAGACGAGACAAGCATAAACATGGTGTTCCAGACCTCCAAACCAGGTGCCAGTCCAGATGAAATATAAAGCTGTCCACAGATAAGCAGACAGTTTTCCAAGGAAGCCTGAGACAGATCAAGACCCATCTGCTGCGAGTGGAATGCTGGCTCCTTCCAGCAAAGCTGGGGAACAAGAAAGAGGTAAACACAGCCCTGGATGCCTGCAGTAGCTGATCAGCACTGGCACACTGCCGAGCCACAGCCTGGACTCTTCTATGGGAAAAAGCAGGGATCAAAGTCAGGAGACAGAGAGAATTCACAGTGATTCACTTTGACAACGTGTTGTCCCAACAGAAAAAGAAAACAACGTAATTTAGATGCTGTCAGGCCAAAATGTCACCTTTAAAGAAATGGAGATCTAATTATCAAGATATCGTTTAGGAGACCTGGTATGGAACAATTCACAGATACAGCGAAGAATTAAACCCTTTCAAAGCCATGTAAACATATTTTTCCTTTATTTCTAGTACTTACAATTTTCAGCTGGGCTAGATGCATCAAGCCTAATGATTGAACATTTAAAAACACACTATATAATGCTTTTAGGCTTGCTGTAAAGTGTTATTACATGCTAAGATGCTAAGGACTAGTTTCACCTCAATGTTCTGACTCATTAAACAACTGCACTTGTATGGTGCTATCCTTGAATGATAAGGCCTATCTGCAAAATGCAGCAAGAATTTGCAGGATTACACCTATATGATTAGGATAATTTGAAAGGCACAAGAACTAAGAACCAGAAAGAAAGACCATCAAGTTCATATCAGTCTATTACAACAGGACTTGTTCTGTTAAATAACTGAGCTGCTTTTTTAAGCTCTTCCACTTCACTTTTATGGTGGTGAACTCAAGAGCAAAGTAGTTACCAGGAATCACCAAGGTGGTCTGAATAAGAACTGCCTGAAAGCCTCTTCAAATGGAGCATGACACTTAGGTTCCAAAAATACATTCTTCATTTTGTATTAAGAAGAAAGTACCATTTGGAAACGTGATTTCACAATTCGCTGAAAAATTGTAAATGGAAGACCTTGTTCCAAAAATTCTCACCACCCTAAATTTTTTCCTTTTTTCTGGACAAACATATTTTGCATATTTGGACAAGGGTTTGGACAGGCAAACAAACTTTTGCATACTTATTAAACCAAGTGCTAAACAGTTCTATGGCTAATTTTTTGTTGGTTGCTACAAATAAAGGTAACCGTGACCTGAAAAATTACAGTTAATTAGAGTTAAGAAAGGCAACTGTGGAATCTGGTTCTGCTTAGTTTAAATCCTCATCTTTCCTCTGGGCCAAATCCCAATATCCTTTTATGCAGTCTTTTGTTTCCTCAGACTTCCTTTATCTTCTAGCTTAAATTCAGTGCATACACCATAACAGCTGCTGAGGTGTAGTTATGGGGCATACTGGGAAAGGAACTCTGAGCTAGCAGTAATTTGCATGTTTCATTAACTAGATAATCAGGACACTTGGGCAAGTTTTTTTTCCCAAGGAAACATTCTTCACCTGGATATGTGCCATCTTTAAACCCAGAAACTTCTTGTGGAAATGTATGTCCCTCCTGAGGCCAGAATGAAAACTTCTGTCTGAGAGCAGACAGCGAGGCGCGTTCTCCTCCCACCGGGACTACGGGCTGAGCAGGCTTTTGCAGCTGCATCTTATGCCTTCAAATGGAGGCTCTGGCCACCAGCCTCTTCCAAGGTGGAGTTATGTCCACTTCTCCTGCCCTTGCACACACAGAACAAATGGTTAATTTACTGAGAGAGCTGCTCTGGATAGGTGACCACTACATGAACCTACAAACATAATGCTTGGCAAGCGGGTTCCAGGCTGAATTGGGTACTTCAGGGATGTGAAAACAAAGCTCTCATGGTCCAAATGGCAGCACTGGACTTGTGGCTACTGGAGCATGCCCTGTTTTGGGACACCGTACCGACTCCCTTCCCTTTCTAGCAACCAGGAGAGGGTCAGGCTCTCCTGCACAACCAGCCACATGTGCCAGTTTTTCCCCTCCCAAATTCAGAGCTAAAGCCCAGGCTAAAGCATTCTCATTCCTGATAAGACAACAGCAGATTAAATAGGATGAACTGATCGGCTGTACTTCTTGTAAAGTTATCCCCAGAGATAAATGTACAATGTTGTTATGGAGGCTGTGGTGGTGTCTGCAGCGTAACTAAGGCTGACAGACTGCTTGCATGTGGGTGGCTGTCTTCTTTCCAGCTGTGACCAGCTGAATTATATCACCTGTCCCACTTGATATATTAGGATATGCCCAAACTCAAGATGCATGTTGCTGCAATAGGGAAATTAATGTCCACCACTGGAGGCAATTAATAATGATTAGGAGCAAACCAGCAGGGTTAAATCTGTGCATTTAACAAAGTGTTCATACAGCTTTTTATACTATACTTCAACCACTGGGTTCTCTCAAATTTCTGCTCCTCTTTCGGGGGGGCTAGGACAACCTTACTTTAATTAATGTGTAAACTTAGTTGAAATGTCAAAGTTGTTTCAATAAGACATGTTTATTCATTACTCAATTCCAGCTTCAGACCCTGTAGAAGAAAGCATCAAACACACCCATGTGAAAGAGTCTATAGAAAAAAATGTTAACGTTCATCTCTCTGTCCATTTTCATTCAGAACAGCACAGCTCTAGGTATTTGTGTTTGAAGTCACTGCATCTCTTTGATTTCTGGACTCCTCAGCTAGTGCACTAAAAAGTGGCAGCAAATTGACACGTGGAAAATTCGCAATGCTCAGCTTAGAGCAACTCCTTAATTACCATGGAAAATGGTGAGTGATGGGTTATTAATTTCCCTTTTGTGGCCAAAATGTGATTTCAGATATGAATATTGGGCATCTAATAGGAATAGGATGCTCTTGCATATTTTAAAGCTCCGGATACATGAAGCCTTGTGGTGTTCAGTGCTTTGTGGATCTCTGTAAGAAGCCACTCAGTATTGCCAACTCTAGGTACTCCACAATTGATGAGGTTTCTAAACACATAAGAATTTCCTCTCGTGCAGTTTTAGTAACAGTGAGATTCTTTAATATTCCTGAAATTTAGAGCATAAACATAGATTCACAGTTCTTTTATTGCGCCTTTTGATTTTTGATTGCCTTTTTCATATTTTCCCACCTTCTCTTCAAACTGCAGGGACTTAAATGTTGGTAGGGCAGGCAGAGAGGGAAGGGAGGAAGCCACAAGCTAAAGAAGGCTGCAAAAATTTAAGAAAAAGATGATGATTGCAACAAAGCAGGAAAAGTCTGCAATGGGGTGCATGGTGACAGGTCAAGTACTTCATCAACTTCAGAATCTACCTCAAGTCAACTTTATTTCTTTGTAGTATTAGGCAAGAGTTTTCATCAACACTGAGGGGCAAAGATCATAGATGTCACCAAACCAATGAGCCACCCTTGGCAGTCAGGGTGGGGATGGGGATGATGATGGGGAACCACAGGTAAAAAAATATTCGTAACTATTCACATTTTCCAAGTTTTCCATATCATAGTTTGCCTTCAGCCATATACTCTGTAACTTCAGGCTCAGTATAAATATTATGCAGAAACACTCCTCAAAACAAAAACTTTACAAGTCACTGCTGATATGCCTCACAAATGCGGCAAGTTCATCAGATGTACACTATCCAAATTAGGTTCCAAATGTGAACGAAAACACAGAAAGTCTTTTGCTACTAGTAGATAAGGAGTCATACCTTTGCTCATCTGGAAGTATAAGAAAAGATTTTTACTGAAGTTAAAAGTGATGCACTATACCTTCAGTGGCAGCCCAATTATTGTTAGGAAAGCCCCTTTGAAACCGTGAAATGTCAGATTTAGGGGGATGTTTTGTGCACGTTGTTTGTTTCCATAGTGGATCAGCACAGTGTCATTTAACTTGCATTCAGTCCTGAATACAGAATTGTCAGATGTTTTTCACTTGCCAGGAAAAATCTGCTTCAGAAGCTGTACAAAACACATTTCACTGAAAATAATAAAATAGTCAAGAAGAACAGAGAACCTGTCAGATTACTTGAAACATATCCATTTCTGGAATAGTAATACAGAAACTGAGGTAAAAATAGAAAAGGAGACCAATAGGCCATGCTGAGTGAGCTAGGCAGAGACAGCAGAAGTGCTCAGCAGACATGACACTGCTCTCATCAACTTGGCCCAGAAGGAGTATTTGCTATTAGATGTAGACTCCTGCATAAAACGTGGTGGCAATGATTACTCTGAACTGGCTCCTTCTTGTGAAGAGGGAATGGCACTGACAAGAAAAATGGGGCTATAAATATTATTTCAAGACCTGGAAGAGAGACCTTGAAGGGATGAGATACTGACCAAAGATATTTCCTCTCCTGTGAGAGGGAGGACTGTCATGAAGGTTTTCACATTCAAATTGTTGTTGACTGCACGGAGAAGTGATGATCTTTAATGACTACAGTGATATTTATTGAAGAAGAAATCTACTCTGTACAGTGTGCCAGTTCCGAAGAAAGTAACTGATGACAGATAGGAGCCAGGAAAAAAAAAAAAAGAAATTCAAGGAAAGAAAGACACCTTTCAACTGCCTGAAAGGAATTCTTGAATTGCTTCAAGTATTCTACCTAATTATCTGCAAATCTAGGTTCCCTTGCTGACATACGGGGCAAACCAAACAAGAAATGTTGCATAAAGCTTAACATGGTTCCATGATAATAATAATAATAAAAATAAAAATGAATTAAAAACTTCTGAAAGCCAATTGATCTCAAGGTAGACCTGCTTTTTGTGACAGCTATCACCATA
This sequence comes from Pachycephala philippinensis, assembly GCA_013397055.1. Classification (NCBI taxonomy): domain Eukaryota; kingdom Metazoa; phylum Chordata; class Aves; order Passeriformes; genus Pachycephala; species Pachycephala philippinensis. The sequence goes on from VWZT01013260.1 coordinate 315,697, forward strand.
AATCCATGGGTTATCTGCTTTGTTCCAAGAATTGTATTCTTCATTTGCTGAATTAGTCTTCAGTATACAAATGAGAGCATAGACAGGTAGCTTTTCTCTCTGAAAGTTAATTTTCTCTGCTATTATTATTTTGACTTAGTTGACTTTCAGCAATTATTTATGCAGGCCCATCTCTCTAACCTAATCAGTTTCAACACATTTTTCTGCAGTACTCAACCTTGGGTGGCAAGAGAAAAGCTATTATTTTAGATGCTGCTTTATTGGACAACAATAACAAGCGTATAGGGAATAATTGCTTAATCTTGTTGTTGGTTTTAAGATATGAACTGTAGCAGGCTGGGCTGGACCAAGGAAAGCAGCTGACATCTGTTCACAGGTCCTCAGGCTACGTTTGCTTGATCTTTCTTTATCACAGTGCCTTGATCTAAGAACAAGGAGTGCTGTGTGCAGCTGGAGGATGGAATCACTGTGATGTTTTTTACTTTGTTCATTGATCTGAGCACTGCTGTACACAGATCTGAAGGGTTCCAGTGCGTTTCACAAATCCCACTGAAATCGACTCTCATTTATTCTCTTATTTGGCTATTTATTTTTACCCTTTTTTTCCCCATGGGCCTGGACATGACACATGGGTTCACACTAGCATTTTTCAAACACTGTGTCTCTGTAGCTGGGTTAGTAAAAGAGATGGTCAGCTAGTAGCCTGCTTTTAGATGATTATTTTTTTTCTATAAATAAAGTTGTGCCAGATGTTTATAAAGCCGGTAGAACAGACTGAGAGTAATTCCAGTTTCTGCGAGTGGAAATTGGAATGCATTATAACTGGGCACTAAATGTTCGGATGCTTTTCTGAGGTCCTTAAATCTATTTCATTTCCATGTTGACAGAGATATTAGACAGCTGTTGGAAAATCTGTCCCTTCTTTCAGTGCTACAACAAGAAAGCTTTCCGTTTAACTGCCAGGGTTCAATAAAGCTCTTTAATGTACTAATCAGTGTTGAGTGAAGTGTAGGAGAGTATAAGAAAGAATTCTTTCACTTCAATTTTTGTGTGAAATTTCGTCAGCTTTTCCAGCCTACCAGTGTCACTCCTGGCCGTGTTTGTGATGGCCTGGAGGGTTGAAGCACATTTTCTGGTTGGTTTCCCAAGGGCTGGGATGCAGTGGGTCTGTTGGTGGCAGATGTAGCAAGGTCAGCGAGAGGTTTTGCTTTCTGCAGGCTTTCCAGGATGGAGAGGGAAAGTCTCCCCACTCTGCCCTGGGGGAAGAAAAGGCTATCCGACCTTTTCCCTTCCAGACATGCTTTGGGGACTGAGCAACTACAGAGCAGGTTTTTATCTCAAAGTGATTTGAGTTCTTGTGCTTTTCCATGGTGTGAACAGCATCCTTGCAGAGATTGCCTTGTGGCCATCTCCTCTCTCACTTGCAATCAAGCGACATCACTATGGAAACCACTTGCATGGAGGAATAACATTAGCAAAGGCAGTCTGTGTTGTTAGCTCTCTTTAATGCAATATGTATCTTAGTCGTTCCTCCCAAAAGTGGAATTAGTGTCTGGCTCTGTTCTTTATGGGAGCTCTTCCATCCCAGCTGTTTTGCTTCCCCACTTCCCCAGGCCATTCTTTCCTGACACCTGATTTTTCTTTCTCCTTGGTGTGCTCTCTGAGACCATTGCTCCCTGGGCATTTCACACTGCCAGTTCTGCTCTCCCTATCTGCTCCTACTCCTCTCCAGCTTGCAAGCTGTGCTGACAAGATCCAGGCATGCTGATGGCTTTGACCTTAAAAAAAACAGCTCCCCTCTCCTTTTCTTCTTCTTATGGCAGAGAAGGATCTCCAAGTGGGGCATCTCAGTGATGTCCTCTACCTTCTTCCAAGCTGCTTCATTGCAGCTTCAAGGTTGTCTGAAGAAAACAGTGTCCAGGTGACTACCAGAGTAGCTGCAGAGAAGGATGTGGCTTCATTTGAGCTTTGAGGCCAGCGTTTTGCAGGGAACTGTGGCCAGGAGGCAAATGCAGTTCCTGCCTCCCAGGGCAGGGAGCTGTTCTAGGGAAGTGTTATTGCAGGTATACACCTGTCTGCCACAGGACATTGCTAGGATTGTTTCCTATGAGACACAGTTCTCACGTAACTTTCAGCATGCCAGTACCTTAGAGGAGGGGATTTTCTCTCTCTTCATTTACCAGTTGATGCTTAAGTTTTTTGGTTTTTTCTCATTCCTCATATCAGAGGTTTTTTGAAAGTAGAGTTTTTTACACTGCTCAGTGGCCTTCTTTAGATGCAATAGTATATTGTATGTCCTTTTAAGTACTTTAACAATGCAGCCCCCTTGCTCTCCTGGAAAACAAGCAATGATTCAGAAATACATGGCTGACAAAATATGTCAATTGTGGTGACTGCTGAGAAGTAGAGGACTGACCGAGTGCTCTCCCAGCCTTCAGGCCTCAGCAATCCATGATGTAGATCGAAGCCTCCATAAAGCTCTGTGTCCTTGGTTAGTTATTTGTAAAGTTTATATAATACCTTTTCCTTAAGAAAGGAATAAGAGGATGTACAGCTCCAGACTCCATGTATGCTGGGCTGGTGATCAGTGTGAAGTATTATTGTAACTACTAAATGTTAAATACAGTCCTTTTTTTGGCCTGTGATCTCGTAAGTTCAAACAGAATGTATAAAGGTATTTTATAATAATCTTCCAATGGGTTGTTTGGCCCTCAAAATAGTAATCTAAACCAGCATGCAAGAAGAAGGAAATATTTTCTGCTGGTGTAGGCAGTAAGCACATGATCACTCTGGCATGGGTGTAAATGCTTTGCAATTGTTTGCTATTAAAGTTTTAAAATCGATTTTCCAATAGCTTTAAATACTTGGGTAAAACCTTATAATAGGTTGGGCAATCATTTTAGCTTTTATAACATAATGTGAATTCAGACACATGCTTATGCTAAAATCTTTCCCGCTTGCATACCTCTTACACAGATTACAAAGAGAATGTGTTATAGACAATAAAATCTAGGGGGGGATACTTGTCATCCCTTTTCTCTAATGCCATTAAGCACAGAGACAGTGACACTGGCCATTGCTTTGTAAAGGAAAAACAACAAGTTTACAGTTCCTCATTTCCCATGGCAAACAGATTGCTTATTTTAATTTTGAAAATAAAACGATGGAGGCGATGTGGGTCTGTAAATAAGAGTGTGCATCTCAATTTTCTGCAAATGCTTAAGTGGTTTACATCTGTTTCCTCCCAGTTGTATTTCTCAAACATGAATTTCCATTTTAAAAAGAGTCATAAAATCACTACTGTTTCTCTGTGGATCTATTAGCAATAAAATAGCCTACAGAGGTTTGCACAGCCATGGAAAATGTACAGTGATAATAGGCTGTCCTGCTGTTACATGGCTTATGCAAACTTTACATTTATCACTGCAGAACCATCTATCCGCAGGGTTGGAGTACAGCAAACAACTGAATAAAAAAGACCAAAAGAAGGAAGATGATACAGGAAGCTCTATATACACATCATTAATCAGACATGATGAATTCCCAAACTTGAATATATGTTTTCTCAGAGCCAACCAAGAGAAAAAAAAATGCTGATCACAACATGAAATGTAAAACTTTACATAAAATTAATCTCCTGCAAACTCATACTGCACTAAAGGACAGAGAGACAAAGAGAAAGAGAGAGGGGGAACACTCATTACCATATCTGTCTGTTAACTTTCATTTGTAGCACTCCTGCTATCCAAAGACTAGCATCTCATGGAAAAAAAATCATGCAGGCTGATAGTAGAGCTGCTCCACAATTAGTGCAAGTCAAAGCATCAGGAGTGTGAAAAGGCAGGAGCTGCAGCCAGGCCCAGGAGGATCTCTAAGCCACCCACCAAGATCAGAACACCACTTTCTGTCAGCCAGCCATGAAGCCAGTGCTGTCCCAGTTTGACATCTGAAGCAGAATAAGCATTTACAGCCAGTTTAACTTCAGGAGAAGGTGGTCCCTGGTCACCTAAGTTCCAAAAAATTTAGAACTGGCAACACCAGAATTATAGGTGGAGCTTTTCAGAGATTTGCCACCAGAGAACAGAAGCTTCACACTCCTCTAATTTCTGCATGGCCCTGGGTGGGCTGCAGCTGCAAGCCCTCGGTAATCCCTGGCATCCTGACCACAGTGTCCATTTGCTAGCTGTGCCCCCAATGGTCACCAAGGAGGCTGGTTGGGGAAACACTCTTTTCCAGTTTGTGACTGGTTAGCATCTTCCACAGGAGCAGTGGGCTGCAGCTCCTGCAGAAGAACAACACATAAATTAATCTCTCGCCAGAAAGCCTCACTGGGCTGTTCCTTGTTTGTTTCAGTCTAAAATAAATATTTATCAGGATGAAAGCACCTGGCTGTTCTTTATAGATGGCAGAAAGCAACAGTAATATTATTGGATGCTTACTAGCTAAAGGGTAATTGCAATCAGAGAAGGAAAAGGGGAAGAGGGGAGAAATAAAAGGGGAAGAAGTGTGGTTTCTAGAGGAGTCAGGAAGACTGGTGAGAAATAAAGCCACTCCCCACCTGGGTGGAATCCTGCCATTATATGGGCTGCTATCTTCGCAGCATGAAAGTCAGAAAAGCACCCAGTCCAGGCACACAACATTAATCTGGTTGCCTAAACAGAGTAAAAAGGTGAATGAAGAGAAATGATTCGTCAAGAGAAACACAAGATAGATATGAGCTCAGAAAGAGCAATGACTTTTTGTACATTACTTTGCAGTCAAAAGCAAATTGACAAAAGTTTCTTTTTGAAGGTCTATGTGCTAGCTTTTGTATAAATGCATCATCTTTTTCTTTCATCAGGGATCTCATGAGAAGAATGACAGCAGGTTTTATTGCTTGTAAACGGCATACTGGAAAACATGGAACAGATCCGTTGCTGTGGAGTCATAGTTTCATAAAAGTACCTCTGTGGACAAATTTGGTACTATGAGACTTTTTCAGTGCATTGATGGTTTTAGCTGAATGTAAGCATGGTTGGAAACTTCAGTTTGTGAGCAGGAGCTTGACTGTTGACTCTTTTGGGAGAGATGAGCACGTCTCAGTCATATCTCATCTCATATATAATAAAATACTTCCACATTTCAAGACCAGCGAAATACCCTCAATCAAAAAATTCCATCACACAGGAAGAAGCTACTTTTCTCTGTCCTGTCAGATGATATACTGCCATTTTTTGTGTGGCTTTAAACGTCTTGAAGGTTTGTTTCTTCAGCTAACTCTTCTGTTGGGGTCAATGCACAGTGTGGTTGCTTCATTATCTCTGGGTATAATTATTGCCCAATGATTTTTAGGGGCAGAGTTACTGAGTGCTACGGTGCTATGGTGTCCTGATGGTCTGCAGTCCTCCAGTCTCCTTCTGGAGATGACCTTCCTGGGAGGATATTTTTGTTCTGGTAAAGAAGCTTTGACACTTGAAATTGTTATATGAGAACCCTTTCTAAGATCTTTAACCAAAAAAGGAAGACCTAAATTGCAAAGCAGTGACTGATACACTGAGTCAAGAAAAAAGTGGTTGCATGACAGCTGTCATCAGAGCATCAACAAGTGTAAAGGACAGTGTTTTTACTTAGTACCTGGCAGTTTTCCATCTTGAACAAAGAGTAATGAGCAAGAGTTTAGCAAACCCTTAGCACAGGGCTGCTTTTCAGGTGAAAAAACGCGATTTTGGTCTTGGGCAACAGGATTTTTACCATTGATGGGCTTAAGATTCCATACTTGACTGTCATTAAGGCTCACATACTTTGTTAACATGACTGTTCAATTCCAATTCAGTTTTCAGAAATAACCCCTTTCCTATCTAACAACCCCCCGCAGTTTCAGCTGGGTGAAAGACTGCACTCATCACATTTCGAGCTTCTCTGTGCATGGGCAGAAGATCTGCACCACTCAGTCCAGAGGTGGCTGCAGCTCACGTGTGGGCAAAATGATTCACAGAATGCCAGGGCCTGCGGATTCCTCAGTGGGGAAGAGACCCTGTGCAGAAGAGTCCATGGGTGTCAGGCAAGAGGCAGAAAGAACGGGAGAGATCAGCTGTAGGAAGCCCTAGTTCATGACAATTGGCTTGATTTTCTTTGTAGCTGGTCTGAAACAATGATCTCACACTCCTAAGGGAACAAAAAAATGGGGCCAAGATAAAATATAGATGTCTAGAGTCTTAAGCAGCGTGAATTTTGGAAATCAGAGGAGGTGTGTGCACGGTCTGCGGCAGAGACTGAGGGCTGCAGATTTATCCATGGGAAGAGAATCTCATCCAAAGAATGCCCTAATTGTTTTAACTTGACTGGAGCTGTGCTGCTGACTTTAGTCATCCCAAAACCCGTGTCAACCCTGACAGGGGGAGTTCACTCCTGAGCCCAGGCGACCCAGGTAAAGACCTGCCTGAGCTCTTAAGATGGGTCTGTCTCCTGAATGGCCCGTGGGGAGTCACCCTCCACCGCAGGGGTGAGGAGGAGCTGGTGGGTGCACATGGCACACGGAGGATCACCACTCAGAGACATGAAATATTCAACAGGTGACCAGGCCTCTAAATAATTCCTAAATAGCATAATTTTTTTCCTTGTTTTCAGTTGTTCTGGCTTTCAGGCTCAGGAAGGCAAGACTGGCAGCCTGATTTGTGGCTCAAATCTGCTTTTTAAGGCCATCTCATAGGAAACCTGTGGAAGGCCTGCAGAAGAGAGGAAAATCCTGGCATAAGCACCTTCTTTAGAGTAATTTAAAACAGTGAAAATGTCTTGCTGCTACTCAACCTAGTTAAAACCCCAAAACTCAATGAACTCCTGCAGCTCCTATTGACAGCAGCTCCATAACATCATCACTGATATGAACCTTACGACAACACTCTCTCTGTTGATGGCACTCCATAAATAATATTCCTACTCATTACTGAAACCTGAAAAACTCCAAGGAGAGAAATGTCATGTGCCTGAATATAACAATATTACCCATCTGAAAGCTAATGCTCCTATTTTTTTCCCTCATACTTCACAGTATATTGAAAAGACCCAGTATAGGCTGTAAGTGAGAATACCTATAATTTCTTTTCTCCAGGAATCTTCACAGTTTCTAGACTTATTGAATGCCATAGAGGGAAAGAACAAGTTTAAAAAACAATTAGTAGGACATGTGGTGCTCATTCTTGGCTGAAACTGCACATTCTCATCTGCCTGAAAATACTCAGCAGTCGTTCATGAAAAATGTTTTTGAACTAATGAGCTATATTTGCATTCCCCTTAGAAAGGATTTAGAATTTTTCATCTACACTGCACCATGAAAAATGGATGTGTTTTTCACAGAGGTAATTTGAACATAAACCACCGCATCAATGGGAAGAGAACCTTTGCAGAAACTTTTTAACTTAGCACATTCCATTTGTTTTCACTGGGGAAGGTCAAACTTATGTGAGAGATGTAAATTTCATGCACAAACCTAGGTGCTGATGAGATTTGTTTTTGTAGATAATCTGCAGCAGAGAAATTTTTCATAATGTCACCACAAAATAAATTAAAATGTTCATCTTCATATGGCTGGTTCCATTGCATTAAAATAAATGTTGCAAGCTCATTTAATTAGTATAGTTAGGAATGTCTCTTCCCTGCTTCACTGACTCTCCAAATCACAAGTTAATTTGTCAAAATCAGACCATTGTTTTTCCTTCATTCTTCATTACTGAAAAGACAGCCCCATTTAAATAAATGTTTATGCTACAGAGAGCAGAGCAGTGAACAACCCCAAATATTTTTCTAAGCACATGTTGGAAAAGTTTGGACTGCAAAGAGCTGGAGCGTGCGTGTGTGTGCACGTGTGTGTGCATGTGTGTGTGTTGTTATTGGATATTTGACTGGCTGGAAAGGTACAAAATTGAGCAGTCTGCTGTAACTGATGATGTAGTGCACGCCATCTCTCATGCCAGTGGCTACACGCACTTGGAAGCAGTTTTCTTCTATGTTTTCAAAGACAAATGATGACAAAAGATACAATCTCTATAAATTACCCTAATCAAATCATTCTCTTCAAGAACTCTTGGTTAATCAATTAGTCAGTGCTTGCAGTTCTTATGAATATCACTTCAGAGCCTCCCATAGCGTTGTTCTCCTCCAACAGCAAATATTTAGAGCATTTTATTAAAGAAAAAAAAATAAAAACAAAACCCAACAAATGAAAACAACAGCTTATATAGCAAATAGGTGGAGAACTTCTGCAACCATATGGAGTCCATTAACATAAAGTGAACTTTACAGATATGACTGAGGTAGCAGTTACTTTGTTTGATCGGCTTAGTTATTATTTATCCCAAGGTCTTTTCTGGAGCTCACCTGCCACAAATGAATGGAAAAGGCCAGCAGACCATCATCTGAGCCCCATACTAATGCTTTTTCACACTGCACTCTTCAGGCACTGCTTCTGTGGCATATATTGCAGTGCTATTCTTCAGCCTTCTCCAAGAAACTTTCAACCTCCACACAAAAGCTTTTACATCTCAGCATTATATTGCTTCTAACTGAGAGGATGCAAAACAACAGAAGACTCCCGTGATTTTCCTTATCAGGAGGTTTTTGGCTTTATCTGGCATTTGGTTTAGGTTTTTTCTGCTTTGGGGTAGGGATTCTGCTGTTGATCTCTTTTCTCTAATTTATTTTTGTGACTTGTCTGGAAAAGGGCAAATCCTGACTCTCCCCACTAGGTTCCTTGGCTTGGCAGCATTTTAAAATGCCATTCAAAATCTGTATCTAATGTGCGTTTTATGATACTGTGAGGGAGAATTCAACCCTAATTTCATTTTCAAGAGCTTCAGGATGAACCTTGTTTCATTAATAAATCATGTCATTAACAGGGAAATTTAATTGCAGTGATACTTCATGAATTCACAGTAAAAGCATGCTATATATTAGTGGTTGGCATATTGACTTCCAGACACAGGAAATCATGTGAACTGTGAAAAATTGACATGTACAACTGTTAGGAAAACCCTCCCAAGATCACCAAAGCAGCTGAAGAGAGAGTGATACATTCAGACCACTCGTTCAAAGCAAGACAGAACCTGGGCTGCATCTTTTAAGGAATGCCAGTGATGCCATTTTCTTACATGACCTCTACTTCACCTCCCTATTTCCATTTGCAGCGGAAATAAGCATCCCAGAATAGGCAGAGCAGCTGTCATTAGGAGCTTTGGCTGGCCCAGGTTTCTTCAGACCAAGGTCGTGTCCCAAGGCTGGATTAGCTGTACAGCAGGACAGCTTTGCCCTGTGTCTAAGAGGAGGGAAGGGGGTTTTGTCATGCCCCAGGGCTGGGGCATCTCTCTTCCCGTAATGGCCTTCCCTCTTTTGAGGCAGACTGGAGATCTCACTAGGAGCAGAATGGCCTCTGTATCCAGTCTGTCACATCACTGAAGTGTTGTTCTGCTGGTTGCATCCACAGAACTCCCCATGTGTATCCAACAATCCAAGTGTCCCCTAAAATCTCATATGAAGGAGAAAGAAAGAACAATTCTCAGCTTTAGGATGGGTTGGTGCCCATGAAATCCCTTGACTCTTGAGGTTAGACAGAGAGGAAGACAAAAAGCCATTTTGGCAATTTGCCCCACTCCTTGCACACCTGTACACCCCTGGCATCTGGGGTAGGAGCCTTACATTTTCCCCTGCCATGAGGAGAGTAGACATACCCATTGAGGATGATGAATCATTGACAGGAGGCACAGATGTGCCTTGGGATCCTCCCACTCTACCATTAGTTGCCCAAGGAGAAGCTGACAAAGAGTGTCCAGGTGGAGGAGACAAAAGCCTCCATGCCCTCCTTGGACCAGCTGAAGGCCATTCCTGCTTTCTCAGTACTCTGGAGGAGAGGGCTATGGGATGATCTGAAATTCCTTCCTTTTCCTCATCTATAGCCATTTGATATGTGACTCCCGTACCAGTTCAGCAGCAGCATGCAAGTCCAGGAGAATTAACTGTAAAAGAAAAGTGGTGGGTTTATTATTCTTCGACTTATTATTTCGTATAGGAAATGTTTTGAAAAGTACCAACCAAACATGAATTCATTGGACCTGGTTCTCTTCAGCAAGTCAACTACAGTAGACTGATTAAATCACTAGGTTTCAACTTGTATAAAAAGTATCAGTCAAAGAAGACATACAAATCTGTACATTCAAATAGCTATTATACAGCTTGAGCACTGCCAACTCATGCTATTTCAGATCTTTCTTTTTAAGACTCTGATGTTCAGAGTTCTCTCATGAATCAAGAGGTTACACAGGAATCACCTTAAATCATTCCAAAGACCCCCCAAATATCCAAAATAAAACTCTCCAGAAATAATCCTGTTGACTGTAGCAGAAAATATGAACTGAGTTCATCTTAAAAATTGAGAAACCAAAAGACAAAGTTAAACACTTCATTTCTAGCAGTCATTTTTAGCAGTAATGCTGCTTTGTCTTGCTGCAACAAAAATCATACCTGGAAAATGGGGGAGGCAAATTCCACCCACAGACCAGGTCTGTGAGGCTGGACCTGAGTCCGTTTAGGGTAAAAGAAATTAAAGTTGGCTGTAATAAAACTTTTCACAGGGCAAGAAGCACTCACATGCTCGTATCCAAAATCTCTTGTGCTTTTCCACCCACACTGAAGTTACAGATGGCATTTGTTCAACAGAAAGAAAACAGGAAGCATCTTCAATCGGGCAAACTAATCTGCTCCCCTCTTCTTCTCTTGGAAAGGAGCAAGTCAGAGAGCTTGGTTTTGCTTCAGTGAATAGATTGCATCAGAAACTCCAATGAGACCTTTCTGAAGAGAAAAAAGTTCCATGAGTCTTCTTTGTTGTCAGTGCCTTCAGGACTAAGCTATGCAAACAGATGCTGTATCAACCATCCACAGACAGAGAAAGAGATGCAGTGGTCTCCTAAACAGGCTTGTGCAATGAAAAATGACAGGAGGGAACACGAAGTATAACCCTGTGCTGCAGAAACCCATCTTGTCCTTTAAGAGCCTATATATGGTGATAACTCTCTTCTTGCTGTTATAAAAGTTTGCAAAACAATCCAATAATAATTTATCATGTTCATAAATGTTGCAGATCAGAGAGGAGCAAGACGGGTGTTTTTCCAGGGTTTTTAAGGTTTTTGCTGAGACATCAGCAATACTTCTCCTTTACATAAAGGTGTCTGTGTCCCAAGGACTGATGGTAGCAGTTCTGCTCAGTGAATTTCTCTGTCTCTCTCCCTCTCTCTCTCTCTCTCTCATTTTCAAGTTGCATCTGGAGATCATGGTCTTTGAATATTTTCAAAGTGGACAAATGTGCACAAGAAAGGTGTGTAGTTCACAAGCATTCATGAAAAAATGCATCAGCAGAACATTTGCAGAGATATTTATGCAGGCAGGACTGTGAAGAAGTGTGACAAGCCTACAGGTTAGGTTACAGTAATATTTATACTATGCATTTAGTACTTTTATCAGCTTCTATCTACAGAGATGCTGCAAACTTCTCTGACTCTTTGCTATTGTTCATCATGCCAAATGTTGCTGCTGCCACTATATTCCTTTTTATTTGCTACTTGGGAGCCATCTCCTTTTGTTTGTGGAAAGCAGTGCTTGCTACCAAACACTGCCTCAAGAAGAAAGACAAGGCTGTACAAAAGGATCTTAATAAACTGCTTCACTAAGAAAACCTGAGTTAAGCTCCCAGTAATGAATACATTTATTGGTAGACAGTAAAAAGTGCTGGAGAGTTAAAAATAAATTCTGCATTATTTAAACTTAATTTATGAGCAGGAAAATAAGCCCTCTCTTCTACTATTAATGTTTTTTATCTGGGCCATCAAATGTCACACCCTACTGATTTTGGATGTAAGGTCACTGGAAACAACATATCAGTGGTGTCAGCAATACAAATCAACTGAAATTCCCCTAAAAATAAAAATGTCAGGAGTAAAATAATAGGCAATAGTTATTTCATGGTATGAAAGGCTTGTAATATATCAAGAGTTCACCTTCTTCTATCTTTATAATATATCACTTTGAACGTTAAGTATACCTCCATTTCATATATTTTAAATATAGATAATGTATCTAGCTAAAACAACACTCTCAGAGAAAAGTGCACCAAAATGATTGTTTAGGTTTGCATCCACTTTTTGAAATGTCTTCTAATTTATAGCATATGATGAAGCAATAGCCCTGTCTATAAAAGGCAGTGTGGGTCACCAGCTGATGCTTTCTAAGAACATATTCCTGTGTTAAAAGAATATGGAAATATAAAATTGATCTGGGCTAATGATTTTAGCAAGAAGTAAAAGAGGTGGCCCTTCACTCTGGCTGACCCTTTATTCAACCCATGAAGACAAGACCCTGACTAAACCAAGCACTGCAGGAAGCAGTAACAAATGCCAGTAGGAAGCCAACAAGCAGCACATATTTGTGAAAATGCCTCCTTTGAAGTTTCTGTGTAGATGAACACATCTGTGTCTGTTAAATCGTCTTCAGTACAAGTGGGGATTTCCTTGGGCCATTTGTGACTGTTATTAAATGGCTGCCAGAAAACAGGTTACTAATTTGGCTTGGATCACCATGCTGAATTATAACAAAACATGCTAAATGTCACACTGCACTGCATGTGGCACTCACACAGAGAAACAGGAGCTATAAACCCATGTTATATGGATGTAGCAACGTGAATCTGCACATTCAGTTCAGATGCAGTTGGGTTTGTGATTAATACCCTGCCAGTGCCTGGACCTTTTGTGTTTACATATAATGAAGAAGAGGATGGGGACAGACTAGGTCAGTGCTGTCCCATCACTTACCTCTAACAAATCTGGGCCCACATCCATGGAGTTTCTAGGACTGCAAACCTCTCATGGTCCCTGAACACTGTTTTAGGGAGTTCAAGTCCTTGGTCCAGTGACCCTTGCAGCAGCAGGCACTCAGAGCCCTGGTGCCCATCCCCAGCACCACGTCTTTCGATGCTCACCCATTGCTACCCAATGAAGCAGAGAGAGCATCTTCTTTCCCAGAGTGGGGCTATAGGGTGGCTTATCCAGCTTTTCCCTGCTTTTGTCAGTCTTGTGACTCTGCTCCATTCTTCCCCCTCTGACAGGTCTTTTGTCTGATTCGTGTGTGCCACTTCCATTTCACCTTGACCTCGGAAAAGAGAAGGAAGTGCCTTCACTGACAGAACATAGCTGCAGAATTCTGGGTCTCCGTTGTGCCCAGTCTGGCAGAGATGGGAAACAGCCCTACCACAAGTTGCCCTGTGGTTACACAGAGGTAGTGCACAGCTACTTGGGATGGCTTTTAAATAATTTGGTATCAGCCAGAATTCTTTTTTCCTCACAACACTCTTTGTATGTTTGGGTGATGTTTGTAGCAGGTGTACAATGTAAGTTATTGCTGTTGCTGAGGTGACAGTCATGATGGCAAAGAAAGGGGACAAGAAAAAGTTGTTCTTACAAGACATGATGAGATGAAATCCTTTTAAGATGGGATGAACATCGGAAGATAAAGCAGAAATGCTCTTAAAAGCTTCCATTTTGAAATGGGAAAGAACACTCTTAGGCCTGTGGGAAAGGAAGGTACTTATGTAATTGATTCAGCAGTTTTCTCAGACAAGAGATCTTGGGTTTCATAGGAGTGGTACATTCTAGCTTGAACCCATAAGGTGTAGTCCCAAAAAGAGAGATCCTGGAAACACTTTTAATTTTTTATCATTCATGCCACACAAAAATCAAGATACTGACTTTGATGAATTGTGCATATCATCCTTTTCATTCTCTGTAGCACTGCCAAAATATTGTCCCCAGCATGGAAAAAGTGAAATATATCTGATGAACATAGTTTCATTATGTCAGGAACTCTCTACTGTTCCTTGTTATGATGGACTTCTCCATTTCTGACTCGGATTCTGGCTCTGCCTCTCCTCGGCATTAACCTGCTGTGATCTCATCAGGAAAGCTGATCCATGAAGCTGAGGTTATAGTGAATGTTACTTAACCTAATAGCTGGTCTGACAAGATTTTAAATGTCTTTTAATATTTTCTCTCAGTTGTGTTTTCACACAGCGCTAATAGCAGCTGAGTAGCAGCAGCCATGGAGGTAGGCATGAAACCTGTGTTTTCCTTCTCTGCAGTACACAAACATATTTAAACTCCAGAGGAAACTGTGAGACAGTCTTGTTTACTCTGCTCGACCTGCAAACAAATCCTTTCCCCATACTTTTAGCTGTAAGACGTTCGAAAATCTATTTATGGCACAAAACCTGAGGTTACCCATGCTGGGAGAAGAAATCTTTTATTTATCTGCAGTAGATTCAAGAGCACTGCAGAAAGACAAGGTCCATGCTGCTCCACAAATACGTATCAGCCTTGACCTGCAGAAACCAATCATGGGCTTATTGTGTTGTTTGTGTGATACAAACCCACTGCCTCTTCCCTGTAGAAAGTAAACTGAGATGACTCAACTGACTTCACTTGGTAATTCTCTCAGCAATCTGATCAAAATGATTAATGGTCATTCTGGCCAATGCTGGATTTAATTCAAGGTCACTGAAAAAAAAAAGATAAAAGGTCACTTTGCTGACCAACCTCTATTTATCTATGGATTTCTGTTATTAAAGGAATTAATCTGATAGTGCTTCCATACACAGCACATTAATTATTTATACATTTGATACAAAATGACTTCATACAAAGATTAAGATTGAGTCCTAAATTACTGACATGGGGCACAGAGATTAGTCCTATGATGAGCCTCATCTAGACTGACACAGCTGAATCCCAGTTTAAAAATGTGGGTTTAAATGTGCACTGAGCCAGCTACTGTATACAGCCAGACCAACTTACACCAAATGTTGCATGTACTGGGTAAACTGGAGTCTAGAAATAAATCTTGCCTTGAGAAAACACTTAGCTTTTGTGACATATTTATTGGAATATCTGTTTTCAGGAAGGTTTAGACCACCGTCCTTCATTTTGAGATTTGAAGTGACATATATTTGAAACAAATACTGATACAGCAATTTTATTCAGTCTCTGGAAGTTTGAGAGAAACATTCTCAGCCTTAAGGCACTGAATTTCAGTCAGCAGTAATTTCTAATGTTGCTTCGTCCTATTACTTGTAAATTCAATATAATTAGAGACATATTCAGTTCATTACCAATTTGAACTATTGTCCAGGTTTTTTTCAGTGTTGTTTTTCAAAGCACTTTATTAAAAACTTGTTTTGCTGTCATATGTTTTAAAGGGAAATAATATCGCACAACTAATCATTTATTAAGATAAGGCAACCACACAATGCAGAAAAACAACAACATAACTTCACTAGGAACAGATGGAGAGTGAGAAATAACCTTTTCTTGGTTGCACATTAATATTTTTAACTTGAAATATGTATTAGCTGCATTTTCATCCCAGGAGTGATAGATACAACATTAGATTGAAAAACAATTATTTTCCTTGCTTTTGGGCATACAGTACCTTATTACCTAGACTCACTATGGTTTCAAATAGTGCCTTCTGAATTTTCACGTTTTGCACATTCTCTCTGAGAGACAGAGAGAATGAGAGACAGAGAATGAGAGAAACCTGAGCAAAATGTGAAAATCATTTCACTATATTACTGATATTTTGTTCTTTTCTTTCTGCTGCCTCATTAGGCCGATTCTCAGAAATGAGACAGCAGAGACCAGAGGTTCCCATTTCTAGTGCTGGGCAAGAACAATCTTTTAAAACTGCAGACAGTGCCTGCCCAATACAACGTGCTTTGATGTTGAGGGGAGGTTCTGCATGGATTGGGGAGAACAGAAACATTCATGTATTTGTCACGGGATCCCACAATGCCCACATAAGGAACCATGCTTGGAATCTGTATCTCCTGTGTCACAGGGCCAGCATTTCAGGAGCATGCCTTATCTAAAAGTGTCCCTGCTTTGCCTGGGGTTGTAGCAGGTTACATGCTGGGACACCACTGACAGGACTGTGCTCATTGTTCGGCACAGCCATGCCCCAGGGGCATTCGCCTTGCTGAAAAAAATGAGTGGGGATTGTCAATAAACGCCCAAAAGGGATGTTAAAAACATCCTGATTCACGTTTATAACTCCTGAGGGGTGAGTTTGAAACACAAAGAGAGTTCTGCAAAGAGGTTGGGTACGTAAGGACGTAAGTATCCCCAAAACTGATATTTGGATCTTGGTGCAAGTTTTACATGGAAGAAATACTGTTCCTACCAAGTCTTGCTGGATTTGTGCAAGCATCATGACAGCTTCCAACTGGAAACCCAAGGAGAGGAAAACCTCTCCGACCTGTTCAGTGGTATAGCTACACACTCCTAATAGCACAGCAGCAGTTAAGGAAACCGGTCCTTGGAGCACTCCTGCAGGTTTCCCAGCACATCTCTCAGCAGTGAGAGCCTAGCAGTGGCTCATTCCTGCTCACTGTCTGGGGGATTCGTGTGCTGTAAGTGCAGGTCAACAAGAGAAAAAAATGAGTCTTCCAGTAAACAACGATAAAGGGAAAGTCTCTGAAGTGCAGTCTCAGAAAGACAGTCTCCTAGACAGTCTTTAACAGTATTAAATGACTATATAGTTATTATTTATTCATTTCACTCTTCTTACAGGCAGCATCCCTCAAAAATAAGTATTCAGCTATCTATATATGTATGAAAGCTTTTTGTCTTTATTGTTTTTCATATGCTTTGTCCTTTGCTTCTTTCCAGAGCTGATGCTCTGGAAAGCTAGACAAAAATGGCAAAATTTGGTAACAAAGGGATGAAAACACAAAATCTGAAGAGGTGTGAACACAAGGATGTTCTTCTTGACCTGTTCTGATTGTACATTTTGGACAATCAGTAGGATACAGAGGAGTTGTACTAAGCTTCAGAGTTTTCAGATGTCCTTAGCTGCTGAAAACTCACTGACTTTTGGCTACAGTTTTTGCTGTTTAGTATTTTATAGGCATGTAAATATCCAGCAGATATGTACATGACTTTCAGTCTAAAACAGGGATCTCAAGCAAGTTCTTAGGGGTCCCTGTCTCTGTTGTGCTTGTTGGGGTGGGGAACTAGTGTTCGCAACACCTAGTGGTTCATAAATCCAGATTATTTCCAAATTATTAACCAGATATTTCACCTGGCCTCTGCAACTTCTTAAAAAGCCTTCCTGCAGCGGTGAAACACAGTGACCCAGAGGTGGGAATCTTGAGTTCTTGTTGCCTCAACATGTCTCTCCCATCCAGGGAGAACAGCAGTCTGTCAATCAAGCAATCCAGCACTTAGCTTGGACTCGGGCATGTCCCTGAGAGGGCTAAAAGGGTTGACAGGACAGTGCTAAAGGCATTTCTGCAAGAGTAGTTACTACTTGGATCTTTTGGAAACCACAGCACACTGATAAATCAATCACAGACTAACCACAGCTGGCAGTAGGTACATTCACACCTCATGAATGCAAGTGAATTGTCTTCTTGTTTTGTAATTCAGTTGTTTAGTCCCAAGATCAGTTTGCCAGTTTGAATCAGAGCAGATTTCTGTAACTCAGCACTGCATGTCACAGCTTGAGTGAAACAAATGCTCCAGTCTTCTTTGAACTTCTGAGTATTTTGACCTTCAGAACTTGTACCATGAATTTTTCAATTAACTAGCTCATAATTAAATCAACTGATTAAATAAAGAAGTTTTAGTTGATAAAGTACCGCTATGCATTCAGATGGCACAGGAGTTTTAATGATATGTAGATTGTCTCTAAGAACAGCTCAGAAAGAGAATCCATCCTCCTACACAGCTTCATGGGTCCCTCCTGACCATGCAGCCCCCTCACTGCCCAGGCAGCCCACAAAAATGAGGCACAATGGCCTGGAGACAAGGATTCAAGGCCCTGTATCTCTGCCCTTGACTCCACGGTCCTGCTGGCCACACTATTTGTGATACAAGCCAGGATCACTGGCCTTCTTGGCACCTGGGCACATGTTCAGCTGCTGTCAACCACACCCCCAGGCCCTTTTCCATCCAGCCCCTTTGCAGCCACTCTGCCCCCAGCCCGTACCTCCACTTAGATGCCCTCTCCTGTTTTTTGATTTGTCTTTTGAGCAAGACATGCTGGTTTCTGTGTAAGTAGACAGCTCACCTAAAATATTACAGTTCCCATGAATTTCTCTCTTTAATGGCAGCAACCTCCAGAGTTCTCAGTCTTGGACTGCCACTGGACCCAGACACCAAGGGACATAGGGTGGGAATTTTCCATGTGATTATTGCACGTATCTCAAGACCAGGCCACCCTAGTCCTTGCTTATGCAAAAAGAGCTTTCCAATGCATATGAACTTTAGCTGGCTTGGGATCACTACCAGACTGCACCAGGAAAAGCTGCTTGACTTAGAGGTGTCATTTGATGTATCCTTTCCCATCCACTAAAGGTCGGCACCATGACAAAACACAACAACAGGAAACATATTCTTGGAGGATTGAAAAAAAGCACTCAGTATTTTTCTAAAAGCTCCTTAGGCCAGTTCCTCAATGGCACTTTCTTTCTTTCAAGTGTAGGACTCGATACAATATGCCACATGAAACCATACCTACTGCCCAGAGTCTAAATTTAGATTCTCCTCAGAACTGAAACTATACCAGAGGAAAAAACATTTAACAATGGTCTTTATTTAATTTGACATATCCCTCTTCGAATACTTCCCTTGCAAAATCCTTTTGTGCTCTTTTAAGCAAGATGATTTCTTTTCTTCACGTAATTCAAGTATGCCATAAAGTGAGAACTACCCATTTAAAAATACACACATGCACAACTAGAAAGATAAGAGAAAAAAAGTCTCAAACAACCAAACTGCTTATTGTTGCAAGTGGGGAATAAGAGGGAGGAGGGATGAAGAAGGAAGAAAGCAAAAATGCTAGGAAGAAAGCAAAAATGCTAGAAAGAAAGAAGAAAGGGAAAGGAAAAAGTTGCACAATATTTTGCTGATTCTTCTTAAAATGCATGTGATATTTACCACATTGTCAATATTTTGACACTGTCATTTAAAGTGGTAATGTTTGGTTTGGGTTGGGTTTTTTTTGTAGACCTGTCCTCCTGCATGCATGTCTTCTGTCAGTACTTCTGTGTTTAGTTTCACTTTTGCAGAAATACACAAAGGGGAACAGGATTCACTGCTACTCCTACCAAAAGTAATAACCTCAAGTTTTGCACATGAGACCTCACTCCTCTACTATGCACTGCAGTGATGCTGGCAACAGATAACAGGATCAGAGGAATCAAAACTAGGCTTCTTAGAATCAAGCAAATGTGCTTAATAACAGAGGGGAACCCAAATCCATAAAATAATTCATACCCTGAAACGGCACTAAGCGGAGTATTTTTAAAAACATTTTCAAGATGTATTACCAGATTTTTTAATTCCTGAACTGTGCATATAACACATTTGTTTGATTTAGTGTCTAAAATAAACTTTTACTACTTTTTATTCCTGCTAGCACTGAAACAATTAACACAGCAAAGAGAAAGTGTACAGAACTCCCCCCCAGCCCACCCACCAACACATCTCTGAAGTGCACTCCCACGTGAGTAGCCCAGTTTTGCCCTTGGCTTCATATCTGCAGTTCTGTGGGTGAATCTATCCTGCTTGCTGGAGAGGGGATGCAGTTTTGGTCTGTGTTAGGAGAAGGAGACTGAAAATCGATTTTCCAGAACTCTGGCAGGTAGGTATTGCGATATTGAGATGTGGGTGGATCTCAAGTGGGTGTTTAAATGTTGAAAACAAGAGATGTCAGACACCACACAAGTTCTGAGCAAGACTCGAAAGGCAGATCATTAGATGATGGTGCACGTGGAAGGTGCCACCAAGGAAGAAAAAAATAAGAAAAATATCAGTTAATAGAGAAGCAAAGAGACACAGGTTTGCTCCACTGGAAAAAGGGAGGAGTATTAATAGAAAAATTATGACAGCAGCCCCAACAGACTCAAGAAAGAGGCAGCAGTCAAACAAAGAACACAGATGATCCATAGGATGCTGTACAAAAANGAGGACTTTGTAGGCATTTTTGCTCACATTAAGAAGAGAAAGGTCTTTGTGACCCATGATGTGTATTAAGAGCAATTTAGAAGACTGTGGCCAAAATCAGATTTAGGCAAAAGAATGGGTCCTGGCAGCAGGCACGAGGGGGTTCAGTAGGGCTGGACAAGATCCTGATTAGAAAGAAAGACAATTGACAGGCTGTCCTTCATGGTGGGCCACATGGCAGTGCCATAGTCACGTTAGAGGTGATCAGCAATGGCTCCCAAGTGAAAATGCAGAAATGAATGAAGGTACAGGAGTCCTTCCATAGGCAAAGAGCAAAGGCGGGACTCAAGAGGTAGGATAAGGTCGTGGGCCAGTGCTATGAACAAGGTTCTGGGATGTGTGAGCCCCCAAAAAGGGGTTCACAGGGTGAGGACTACTCTCAGGAATGAACTCCCCATGGATAACTCTTAGGATTGCAATTGCATGAAAGCTTTAAACATGAAACAAAGGGGAGAGAGTTGGGATACTCAGTCTCCCTGCCTGACTCTAATGCAAGGCAGAAAAGGAAAATCAGATAAATGAGATTATTGCAATGGGTAATAGGACACGGAAGGGGAGAGGAATAGGCAGCAAGAGAATACGGGAATAATACTGAAGAGAGGAATAAATGTTTGTGTGATACATTTAATGAAATTTGCTATTTAAAACTGGATTAAAATAGAAAAAATCAAGAGAAATGCTGTGCATTAAGACCAGATACATATAGGAATGAGAATCTCTGGTGCAGAACAAAAGATAAGGGTATTACAAGAACAATAGAAACACATTGGAATAGTAATCTTGCCTCAAACACAGGCATTGAAAGATATGCATTATCTAAAAAAGAAGAAAAGGTAAAAGGCACTGAGGTAGCAATGCTCATTAACTGATGAAGTAGACTGAAAAGAAATAAGAATGGATTGCTTCAGGAAAACCCAGAAACAGGGTAAGTCAAAAATCACTTTCGGAAAGCCCAAAAAAGACAATCTATGGGAATTAAAATAGCATCTGCCACTCACTTTGATGGCTGGATTTTCTTATGGCTAGATACCAGTATCTTACTCCCAGAAACTAAGGAAACATATCATTAGAAGAATTTCAAATTCACCATGCAGTAAGCAATGCTTCCAAATACAGAAGGAAAAACTATCCTTGTATGAAAGGGACACATTTCTACAGCAAGTAGCCCCAGGCTCTAGAGCAAGGTCACATTAGATACAGTTCTGGTAAGTACCAAAACACTTCAAGCTAGCTACTTGTAGCATAGAAGTTTGTTCTAAATGACTATGAGTTGATTCAATCTTAAATAAGGAGAAGGACAAAACCAGGCCTAGACCCATGATCTATGATTTTGAGCATAAAATATCCATCTAGACAGAAAGTAAAATCTTAAGACCTCTAGAATCTGAATGTAGCAAGGGTACAAAAAATTCCAATGAATTTGCAACCCCATCCCACCCTCACTACACACAGCAAGGGGGAAAAAATCATTGTGGAATAGGACAAATACTCCCTCACAAAAAGGGGTGAGAAAAGACAGCAAAAGAAAGAGCTGATCAGCAAAGAAAAACTTATTTAGCATCAAGAAGTGCAAGACAGACCTACAGATGGGTGAGACTCTCTCGGGGAGATCCTGCCAAAGAAACACACAGTAAGTATGCATCAAAATAAATGAATGCATGGACAAACAAATACAAATATTGCTGTTGGGGTGTTTTTCTTTGGGCTTCTCTATTCCAGCAATCCCAGTGTAACTCAATTTTTACCAAGATCTGATCAGCAAAAAGCAGCATATCCACTTCTAAGACAGAATGGAGCTTGCCTATGCTGGAAAGATCTGTGCAGTCTATGAGCCTACCCTGTCCCATGTCACTGCAAATGAGTTAAGCACATCTGTTTTACTTTGCATGGCATTGCATGTGAGGAAGCACTTAGTTCCACATCTCCAGTCTGGTCTTTTACTTATCCAGCTGTGTCAACAGCACCATAAACCATCTGACCATACCAAACTCATTTTGACACAGGAACTGCATAAGCTTTTATACATATTCCATAGTGGTTCTTAGGTGGCCTTGGAGAGAGTAGACTTGGCAGAAATGGGTGAGGAGCAAAACACAAGTAAAGAAAGGTGAGAAAATGTATACACTGATTATCCCAGTACAGGCATGCAGTGATAGGACAAAGGGTAATGGCTTTAAGCTGAAAGAGGGTAGGTTTAGATTAGATATTAGAAAGAAATTCTTTACTGTGAAAGTGGTAAGGCACTGGAATAGGCTGCCCAGAGAATCTGTGGATGTCTCATTCCTGGAATGTTCAAGGCCAGATTGGATGGGGCTTTAAGCAACATAGTCTTATTGGGAGGTATCCCTACTCAAGGCAGGGAGGTTGAAACAAGATGATCTTAAACGTCCCTTCCAACCCAAACAATTCCATGATGCTTAGGAAAAGTAAGAATTTGAAGCTGGCCTTTGCAGAACAAATACCATACAAATTGGAAGAGACAGCACAAATTTCCCACAACACAATCCCAGTACTGTGCTGTGAGTGCAGACAGGAGGACTCACACACACTGAGAGTGATCATTAGCCCCTGTAGTGTTTTGGGGCAGGGATGGTGTTTATACAGTGTTTGTGCAGTGACTAAAGCAAGAAGGCATTGAGCTTTGACTCAGATTTCTGAATGTGACTATAATAAGAACAGAAATTTTTTAAAAGCACAGTTTTGGGCCTCAACTACTTTTTACACCAAGCACAACAATGTGTAAAGCAGCTACTTCTATCACTGTGGAAGGCAGGGTGCATTCAGGCTTCCTCCTGGGAATATGGAATCCATGGCCAAGTGCAAGAATCAGTATCATATGCCTGGCTGCCGCCAGGGCAAATGCCTTCTAAGAACAGCTTCTGTCATGATGGAATACCTGGTCTGTCTGGGAAGGATCTGGGATGACCTGTAAAGCCTCAGTCAGTTTTCCATGCTAAACCCTCTGAGGGGCTGGGATTGGTGAAGGCACTAAAGAGCACCAGGCTCACCTAATATGGTGGGCAGGAATTATTCAGGCGGTATCCCAGAACTGAGAGTAGCCCTGTGATCCCACTGAAAAGCACATGATGTGGGCAGGCACTATTCATGCAAGGCATGGCAATCCTTCGCAATCCTTCACCAGTCCTTTGATCTCCACACTGCCATCTCCCAGTGTCACTGGGGTTTTCCCAGTCCATTTGTTCCTCCTACCACTGATACACATGTGCTGGAAATGGCTTCCCCTTGTGTCACTACAACATGCTATGGCATGTGACAAATATTCCCAATAACATCCCCCTAGAGAACCCAGAATTTCTTTTTTGGGGTTACAGAAACTTTTAAAAACACTGGATGTCACACAGGGCATACGGTTCCACCAGTGTGAAAATAATGCGTGTGGCTCTGCTCCTTCAGGCAACTTCTTCGTGCATCAGGTAAATGATGAATTACCCTGTCAGTCAGAGCTCTTCCTTTCAGGGAGATAAAGAGCATGTGCCTGAATAGAAGTTACTCGGTTTTAGCTGCCACACAGCCTCATGGATGGATGTGACAGGTTGCTTCTGTGGCATACAATCCTAGGAGATGACCCTTAGATTTGGCGTGGGATTCTGTGAAGTGCTGTGATACAGTGACCAGAGCTAAAGTTTGGGCTTCTGAGCATCACCCGATCTAACCAGAAAGATTTTAACCTTCTTGTCATCATGATATGATAGCCATGAGGGTAGTGAGCCTGGTACAACCAGGTTGGTCCAGTGCCACCGAGTCTGAAATGTACTTACAGCATGTGGGTGCCTATGCCAAAGAGTTTGGAGCATAGAGAAAAGCCGCACAAGTCCTACTTTATTTTTTACTGTACTGTCTAATAGATGCTCTGTCAAGTTATACATTTCTTGCTGTGACAAATTATTCCTCTTCTCCTGACAGGACCTCCAGCTGAGTCCGCTGTGCTCAATTAGGAGAAAATGCATATTTTAATCCACCCCATGGTGTAGTAACATTTCACTCTGTGGCCTTGGCAAAGGCATCACTTAACTATTTCTGCAGTGGTTTCACATGCAGCACATTATTATAATGTCAGCAGCATTTCCGTCTGTTCTAGTTTCCCTGGCAGTACTCCCCTAGGCATTGGGATGTGGACAATTAAAGACCACTTTATCATTTTGGAACCAATGATTTCCTTACCCTGATATAGTTCATCTCTACACATCAGCTGCTCCTACTGTCACAAACATCTTTGCTTTTCCAGGCCACTGCGGTCTCTGTAATTTGTTGTGACCACCCTCCACTGAGGGAGTGGTAAAGGGTGATCCTATAGCCTTCCTAAAACAATGCATCAGGTCTTTGTCCTCCTTGGTAGTCATGATCAGCTCCAGATCTCCTCCGATCTCTAGCAATGAATGGAGATCACCTCAAAAGCCCCTAATCGTAGAGTGCCTATATTATATGGAAAAATGCACCTTCTTTCCAATAAATCATCAGGGCTTCTGTGAAATGTCTTCTAATTCTGTAGTCGCACTTGAAAACTACCCAGGCATGACTCAGAAGTCATGGAGAGTTGATGAGATGGGAATCCACATGACATTACTTTTATGGTGCAATATGGCTCTCTTCACTGTTTGCAGGGAAAACAAACAATTAAGGGTTATTTGTGGGGAAAAAAACAGTCCAGGGAGAGGAATAAGCTGCACAGGGGAAAAAAAAAAAAGGGGCGAAAGAAAAAAGTGGAACAGTCTTTACAAGAAACCAGCATCTCTGTGGAACTATTCAGTCGTGCTGGTAGATTCAGGATGAGGTATGCCCAGATGGATGGCACTGCTCTTCTTTTACTGCTTCCAGGCTATTTTTGGCCCATTGAGTCTCAGAAACACTTCTAGAGAAGTCTTTAATTTCAAATTCCAGTTTTTAGCCTTCTAATATTTTTGCAGAGGATCTTCTCACCTGCTGTTTTCTTACCTGCAATCAGAGGTTTGATCATTAAAAAATCTTGTTTGCCCAAAACAAACTCAGAGTCCCTGATGTATTCAGTAGCCTGAAAATCACATTAATTATTTGGAACCTCGGTTAGCTGAATTAATTCAATGTCTTTGACTCAACTTGGATAACAAAGGTTTGACTGCATTTCTCTTTCTTTTATGTGAAGTGTGCTCTCTGGTACTACTTACCCTATTAAAAATATATCTTGCCTTTTAATCAGCACAAGCAAAACAAAGATAAGCCTGCTGAAAAGGGCTTTGAAAAGCAGTTAAAGCAGCAGAGGAATTATGTGCAAGTCTGTAGAGTATATTTATGGTTATAAAACATCATATAAAAATTTAATTGGTACCTATGAAAGACACCAGCAGCTGTGTTGAGAGGGTTCTCCACAGAACAGCTCAGCAAGGCAGCAGTGGAACAAATGTTTGTCTTCTCAATATACTACAAGCCTGTCCTAGAGCTCAACTGCTGAATGGCCAAACCTACTTAGTCCTTAACTTCTCTGATGTGACCAGCCCAGGCTGGCCAGGGAAAGGGATCAGTCTGATCAAATACCTCTGGTTAAAGTTCCGAGGCTTTGTGTTAGCAAAGGTAGCTAAAGCAAGCAAACCAAGTCAGTTTGAGATTAGGATTGCTGTACTTAAAACCTCTTGCATTCATCACAACACATCTGCAAGTCAGCAGAGCCATCCACTGTAGCTCTGATGGCTCTGGTACACAGTAGGCCATCTAGTCTGTTATAACTAGCTGGGTGATCCCACAACTCCTGGGGAAAATCTACTGGCAATTAGAGGTCTCTGGGACATGTCGGCTCCCTCATTAGCAGCGAGCCTGGTAGCTACTTCAGATATGAAAGCAGAGACATGTGCACAACACCCTGGGCTTTCAGTAGTAGCACCTAATTTCTGTGGGTGAGCACTGAGGTCTCACTGCATGTGACTCGAGCTGCTCATGCAGTACCACTGGTCACTTTGATACTGTGCATCCCTGTCACCTGACGTGGTGGGTGTGTGTGCTGCACAGACTCTGCTGCTGGAGAGCTAGCTCAGCCATTAACTCCTTTGAGATAGCTGCTGTTGCGTTGTATTGTAGCTCTGTGCTGGATCTGAAACAGTGCCTAAGCAATGAAAAGCTCCCCATGAGATACGGGAATATCTCATTAGCAAAATTACTTTTTTCCAAGAGTGGTTTTTGTGTAAACATAAAGCCCTTCATTTACAATGAGAGCATTTCAGTAAACATCTCTTCCTCCTATTTTAATGTAATTTGCAAGAACATGTATTTTTTTCTTGTACCCATATGGAGAGGAGCAAGATCCTTCAGGAGTTGGCTGATGAGGTACATTTTTCCAGCAATAGTAAGTGCATACACAAATGTAATCTTGGTGTGACTTTTGTTTAGTTGTTCTCCTATCGCTTAGCTTCTTTATCTTACTCAGCTAGATTAATCCTAGCGCTATTGTTGCAGGATCTTATTGTATTGTCATATCACACCTCACACTGCAGAAAAGAGCAGAGGAGAGATGTTTCACAGGACTTACTTGAAGCAGGTACAACCTGCCTGGCTGCCCAGTACAGCCAGCCCAGACCACATTCAGTCAGAGGCACTGGTCATCCCTCCAGCAACTTCAGCTGTTCTTTACATCCCAGCCCTTCTTTATACCCTATTGGGAGATAATCAATACTTGATGTGATTTTGTTTTCTCCTTTTTCTTTTTTTTTCNCCCAGGAACAAAGAGAGAAGGTGAGGAATGGCTGCAGGAAATTCAGTTAGGGAAACAATGACATATTGATGAAAAAAACCTTCCAGACAAATAACTTTAGGGGTGAGAATTAAATAACCTTGAGTTGTTTTCACAAGCACAAAACAAGCAAGTTTGGGAGTTTGCCACGAGGCCTTGCAAGAAGAATGCAGGAATGAGATTGATAAGGTAGGAGAAATGGAATGGGCAGCATTTATCCAATCCACATTGTGGAAATAGGATGGGGCAGTTAACAGAGACTAACTCCTGCACAATTCACAGAAATGGGGAGCAGGACAAGGATCAGCAGGAACAAATACTGGCTGTGCAGCCCCAGTGCAACTGGTCAGGCCAGAGCACCAGCAGACTGATGAGCACCTGGGTGACTGTATGTGCTAGCAGTCCTAGAGGCATAGAAATACTCCTCTCTGTCAAAAGTGACCATACAGAGATCCCTGTAACTCTGTGAGGATTAGGACATAGATGTTCACCCCATTTTCCCAGGATAGATTTTCTTGCCCTATTTTCACCAAGTTAAACTTGTATAAATTTATGTCAGCTTCCCATCCCACTGGGGGTGCTGAAGCATTCAAATGCAAAAGAGAGATGTGTTTGTACTTTCTTAGCGATAGATTTCTCAGCCTAGAAGACAGAAGAATGAGTAAAAACTCACGTCAAAGCCTTCATCTGGCAAAGGAAATGTTTTCCAACTGCAGATAGGAGCTGCCAGCCTGCAACCAACAAGCACTGAGGGAGCAGTGTGGTCATCCAGACACGGGAGAGAACTTCCTCCTGAACATGTCTCAGGGACAGAAGCACACTGACAGCCAGTCATTATGTCAGCGTTTCTAGCACAGTTTTGGGATGCGGTTGACAAAGCAAGTCACATTAAAAACCTGCAGATAATGAAATGAGTTGTGAGGTCAAAAAGGGCACATTAGCCCAACCAGTGCCAGAGTTTAAGGTGAAATCCAGCAGTCCTAAGTGCCAGCTCAGTCCCCTGTCAGAGCATGTTTTCTCAAACTTTCCTACCCAGCATATTTGCATGCCATGTCCACTCCAGTGAGCCTCACCTTCAGGAAAAGGATACCAGCTAATTATGAGTGAGCTCTCTGATGATCACTTCATTTACAATTCCTCTCAAGCACGGGTTTGGGATCATATAATACAAGGCATAATTCCGGCCACTCCAATAAGACGAATCAAGAGAGATGTGCAAATGAAGAGATGAGCATTTGTCCTTGAGGGAGGACGTTTAGCATACCTAGAAACACAACCATTTTTAAAATTAATTAATCCCCTTAAGGAATTGTGAGTGATGGATTAGAGACCTTAACTGGGGAAGCAGTCTGTGACACGGTGTGTGTTTGAAGAGGCACTGAAAAAGGATGTGAGTTTGCAGTCTCAAGTGCTTAAGCAAAACCATCAGCCTCAGAGTGGAACATATTTATTGGCTGGGGAAGGAGAGGCTCAGGGGGACCCTCGGAGCTACAAGCAAGCCGAGGAGTATCTGTGGCACCTACTGCTGTCCAGCCAGCCAGCTGTGAGAGCAGCAGTGCAAGAAGAGGAGGGGGAAAGCTTAAAGCATCACCAGGGAGGAATATAGCATGCAATGACATTTTAAAAACATATTCTTGGCTCTGAGAATGGTCTAGATAAGCAAGGTAGCAGACGATATGTAGATTTCTTATTTAAATGGGAAAGAACAGCAGGACATTGCTTCAGATGTGCTTCGTTACTAAATCTGCCTGCTAGTTTTCGAGTCTGAGTCATCTCTATCTTAGTATGCAATGTGTTCCACCAAGTAATGAGATTTCTTTGAGTTTCCACTGTATTAGATTTCTCTGCACATCAAATATTTAATAAGAATTAGCATCCAGCCGTCCTCCCTCCTCCCCTCCACAATAATATTAACTTCTACTGAGACACCAACATTTTGCTATTCACAGTGCTGCTTTGAAGGGTAACTTAAAAAGCCCTGTATATTTTTCCAAGGGATTTGCTCTGACCCTTTGCAAATACGCAGTAATTAAGAAAAAGAATGACCAGCAGAAAAAGGCATGGTAAACTGAAGGTGTGCAAAGAGATTTCTCATTAGTCTTTGTGTCAGTTACAGTATCTGAGGAACAATTTCATAGCAATAACATATTTATTTGATGTGGCACAGATATCTGGGCTCACTGTTACGGATGGCATTTGCTCTTAATGCTTAAAGTACCTCTTTAACAAAATGGCACTCCATAAAAATTTAGTGTGTTCCTGCTGTAATTAAAAAGCCCTAGTCATTTTTGCATTTATGATATAAACTATAATAGCTGTAAAATCCCGCAATTAATTTGCGCCAACATTTCATACTTGAGAAATTCTCATTACAAATTTCATTACTTATTCACTTATCTGTAATTTGTCCTATATAACCTAAATAATATTAACAAATTTAGAGTCACTTTTGCTCTATTAAAAGCTAAATAGAAAAGCCTTTCACCTAGCAAGCCAATTGTGATAACATTCTCAAGCCTGCTCCAAAATGGTGGTCAGGCTACACAGAAAGAGATATTCTTTATGAAGCACAAGCCATAAACGACAGGCTAAAGCCCTTTGGAAACTGCATGATGTATCCCGAGCTATTCCACGGCACCCTCATTAGTTTAAAAGCGTTACAAGGTTTGAGGGTCTTACAGTGTGGCTGTGAAGATGACACACAGCTAAGGGCAGGACTGGCAATAAAGCAGCAAGAAAATGATCTCTCCAGCCAAGAGTGACTATGCAACATCCAAACGACAGGGATTTCTCTTCCCTCTTCAGTTTCCTTCCTGCTGCTCACAATGATTATTTGTACTCTGGATGTCTGCAGGACTCAGGGGGCTGTAAAATCTTGAGGAGCACTGACACAAAGTCCCAGTTTCCCTACAAACAAGCGATGGTGCTACCAGAACAAGGCAAAAGAAAGGACCAGCAGGAGAAGGCTGTACCCTTGAGACAGCAGGAGGGGGAGAGAAACTTCTGCTGCTCTGTAGTTTCTCCCACCTGCTGAATTCCTACACAGTGTGACAGCAAAAACACCCAACTGCACTTGAAATTTTGACCATATTTTCCTTGTGGCTTTTTCTTCTCTGTCATCTCATCTAGGGCCAGAGCTCCAACCCTACAAATGCCAGAACTCTGCTGAAAGCAATTGAAGCGAAGAAAATCATCATCTCCAAGACTGCTGACAATCCCTTCCTCCATCGAAGTCCAGTCCAGCTTTCCCCAACCTCAAAACGGCATTTCCAAACATGTTTTTTCATTAACTGTTACCCTCTCTGTTTATTTAAACTCATTTTTACACAAAAGAGGATGCTTTACTCCTTTCCTAGTTCTTGACTATGCGTTTGCAGGACAGTACCACTCACCTCATCCACTGTACTAATGGGATATTCCTACCAAGTCTTGCATATGATGGTAAAATACAATGACAATAGAAGCCAGGAAGGAGCAGACAGGAAAAGTTGAAACTCAGATTGGTCACCTGGAAAAGAAGAAATAAAGATATTTTCTTCCTTAGGATGCACAGTCTAGAAGTACAACTCCACCAATTTGTAATACAGTTACAGTAGCACAAGCTTCAGGCATGTCCTGAGTGTTTTCTGATATGCTAAGAAGAAATAAGTTATGATCTCCTAAAGAATAGGTAGGGTGAAACAACAGAAAATAAACTGGGATACCACCAGAGAACACTTAGAAAAGTACAAATACTAAGATTTGATACCAATGAGAAAAATGAACTTTGACTGACTTTGCATCTTGACTTTGCAAACTTTATGGAATCCATTATAATACGTTATGTAAATTTGAAGGATGATGGAAAACAAGGCCTAAAAACAAGTAACTTCACCTCCCTACAACAGAACAAAACCCAGACACCCTGGATCAGGACAGTGTCATTCTGTTTCCAAAAAAATTTATGTTCACAATGAACAGAAATTCAAATACGAGTACACATGTCTGTACTATATAAAGACATGCATATATCCTCTCCATCCCAACCATATATAACACTATATTGGCATTTTACTAGCTTTTATACCACATTCATTTTATTTCCATCTGTAATTAACTTCCACAAAATTTAACTGTGAGACAGGAAATTACTATTCTAGCATAAATAATCTTGCTTCTGAAAATGGCAGCTTTAACACAACCAACAATACAATTCATATACAAAAGAAAATGGCATTCTTATTAGCTTTGTGTGCTCCATATTTTCTAGAATACTACGGTGTAAATTGAAATTTTATATGATTTAATAAACTTATATGATAGCCAAGTACCCACATAACTGTAACAAACAGTACTCCTCTCTTAATCAGGGCTCTCTCTACATGTGAGGCTCTCTTTCATTATCAAAGCCTCAGCTTAGCTTATGGCAAACCAGACGCTATTAAAGAACCTTCAGAAAAGTACATTTACAGCACCACAATCCTTCAAATATCCTCCCTTAATTCTGGAGGACAGTTGGTGTAAAGGGGAATATAAGACCTACCTTTCTTCCACCATGAATCAACTTTGCTAACAAGTTATCCAGCTTAATTTCCATTGTGCTATATGACAAAACAGTGGCAACAAACAAATACACACACTTACAGACATGTGTGGGGGTTTGTATCAAGATGACTAATTTTCCTGTTATTACTAAAATGTAATAACAGGAAAATTTGGAAAGCAGAAAGGGTTATTTGGCCTCAAATCACTGCTTAGTTCAACAGATTATACATAAAATTTAAAGTTTCTTTGTCTTTGGTGCATTAGAGGCAATATATGATGCCAGCTGTTATCTTTCAAAAACTTGCTGGCCCGTCTAGACAAATGGTCCTCTGTAAAAACAGGAATGATGCACAAGGCTTCTGGTTGGAACTAATTGTGTTCTCCTTAAAACCTGTGTAATGCATTGTGTGTACTGGATACACACACACCACTCTGCAGCTGCCTTAAGAACAAAGACCGTCAGTACTCTGACACAGCTATTTTTTATATGTTGGGTGCCATCACTTTACTCACCAGGATTATGACATCCTTGACATTCTTTCCCGTAGAAAGAGAGGGTACCTGCTAGTTAGGGTCAATGTTTAGCCTGGTTATCTGCAAAAAAAGCATCAATGAAGGAATGATTCAGTCAGGCCACCACATTCCCTATGAGCCACCCTCAAGCATTTGCAAACAAGTCAAGTGAATGAAAGATGTTCCAGTTGCTCCCTTTGCTGCACAAAATGTCAGCAGAGCTATAAACAGGGGCTTTCAGAGGCAAAGGAATTGTCACTGGTTTTTTTCTCTGCTTCTAAGTTTTAAACATGACCTTCCACCCTAGGCTTTTAATGTATTTTTTCACTCCAGAGTACAGACCATTGCCCCCAAATTCATGCCTGAAATACATTTTCTGTGTTTGCAATACTTGTAGAAATTATGTTTATGGAATATCCTTGGAAGAGAATGAACTCTTTATTCATAATACATAAGCTTTACATTTTTAATAACAGAATTAGACCTTCACTGATTTTATAACTATACTATTAGCCAACACACTCTGGTTTCAAATTAATTTGAAATAACTCACACAATGACTTTCTGCAGTCAGGATTGGAGAAGCATGGACTTTGAAGCAGGCAGAGTCTGTTAAATTAAGCGGTAATTGCAGCTACTGCTAATGAAAGCATGGAACATTTTCCCTATTCCTTTGCACATAGCCTGGATTTCTTCTGAGACGGCAGAATGGATGAGCTGCTGATCACCTTTTGCTAAAATCTGATTTCAGAAGTGACACAAAGGTCTCTGAATAAACTGCCTTTCTCAGTATATTTTCCCTGCTTTTTGTATCATGCAAATAGGGATCCTGCGTAATGATAACTTAAAAGAACACCAGCACAAATTCCATGCCACCATCTCATTAAAGGGCTACCTTGGATCAACATTTTCCAACCTCAGTAGGATCACGTCCCACTGTGCTAAGAGATGTGCAAACACACGTGACTAGAGAGAGAACTCTGCAGATCTCAGTGACTTGCTGCTCCAGGGGAAGGAAAGCTTCCCTTCAGGACATGTGTGAGAGCTTTTCTGAGGGAAGACTATAATGTTTGCCAGTCTCTAACATAGATAGGGTCTAGCTGTAGTGTTTAGGTGCTGCTATAATGTCATTATTTATTAAACAAGCCATATGAATCCATAGTGTATACACATGCTGGACTTCAAGACTGGTAAGAAAAACACATGATTATGGAACAAAAAGTATCTTTGGGAAAATATTATAGGGATAATGTCTCAGTCACTGGATCCTAATAGCGTATAGAGGGCTTAATTTCACAAGACACAGGATCTACAAATAAAGTGTTATATTATCTTGGAGTGGAAAAAACTCATCTCACCCTTCTCTCCAAAATCTTCTAATATCTTAAATTTTCACAGGGCTTAATACTGCAATACTGAACTCAAAAAAATCCCTGCTACTTTTGTAGGTGTTACTGCTGCAAACTCAGTACCTGTAGTGGTACACCCAAAATCCAACAACAATATCCCCATGTATCAGGTGAGGGACAAACTGGAGCTGTTTGCTTTGTCCACGTACTTCAGAATCATCTGCTTTCTTTCCTGCAAATATTTCTGTGGCTGAGTCAAACAGACTGACACACGCTAAGAAAGGCAGCTGGTGCTGGGCAGTTTCTAACCATGGAGGAGAAAATGTTCTTTACTTTTGAGGCTGACAGGTCCTCATATGATAAACCTGTCAGAAGTGTTACCTAACATTGTTGTCTGCATCGCAATCTGTTTCCCAGTAACTCTGGGTCTGAGTAGCAGTAATAGAATTAATTATACTTCATTTTGCTGTCTTTAACAGTATTGACCAAATTTAAGAACAAATGAGAAGCGCTTATCAAGCTTGAAGAAAATAATCCATCAGTGGCACAATTTAAATTCTCTGCAGTTCTCTTATTAATCAAAGTAACACTTACTATCCTATCTTCACTTCCCATTAACAGTCATTAAGCACTGTTGCTGATTGAAGCAATTTCTTTAGGGATCTCAACCTCATTTTTAAGAGAACCTTCTACAGTGGAAAACAATATCATACAGGAACAGCGACTTCAAGAGAGGAAGAAGGTTCTTCAATCATGTTCTGACCTTGACATTTCCCTGCAGCAGAAGTTCACTAAGTACACAACCAACATGCTCCAAACTTCTGACTTCTTTCTTCCAGCAGCACCAGTGCCCCTCTATTAACCAGGGGGGAAAACACCACTTCAAAAGATCGTTATAGCAAGCAGGTTAAGGGTCTTTAATTATTGCACTGGTCTGCATTGGTGATTATTATTTATAGAGCCTTTTCTTACACAGGGAACCAATAAACAAACAAACAAAACAAAAAAAAAAGCTTATTCTGTCATCTTACTGTCAACCCTCAGAGAAATCCAAGCTGTGATAAATCTCAAAGGTAATGTACAGTACAGGAAAGATTTCTGATGCTGACTTTTTCTCCCCATTATAAACAATGTCACAGATTGATAGCTTTTGTTAGAATAAATGCAATTCTTCTCAGAGGCAACCTAGTACCTGGATGTAACATGAAGGGGCAGGTAAAAGCCTGGGCTATAAGCACTGAGCTGCAGCAGCACAGATCAATACGTGTTCAGGGCTGTAGGTGCGTTGACTGAGCTCTGCACCGTTCATCCTGGGCTTGTAGGTGGGACATGATCACGTGGGGTAACAAAAAGCATTTCAAAAGCCCTTCATGATTCAGGGGGGTTCCTGTGACTCTCTGTACTCTCAAGGAGTTTGTTCTGTGGATGGTGTTTTATAGGTGCCTTGCAAGGTCCTCAAGTTTACTGATTTTACAAGTCTTCATCTTGTGCCATTGTCCCCTAACTCAGCATTTCCCAGAGTATTTCAGTTTCACTGCTTTAAACAGTTCTAGGGAAAATGGCACTGTTCCTAAACAGTACTGCAAGGCTGGAAAAATCAGGGCTAATCCTTATTTGAGCAGTAGCAAAAACGCCAACCTGGTGTCATAACCAGGTTTATATGCAAGGAAGATGTTAATCACATCACAGTTCAGCTCAGAAAAGGCATATTTCAAAGTCTGAAAAATGTACCTCACCATTTCCACATTTCTCTCAGAGAAGGGTTTTTATTGACTGGGCATTTTGGTACCCATCTGGCTCTTGGCCCTCAAACACAAATTTTTCTGACTGGTGTATGGCTGTGGCCAAACCAAACCGAGTATCACCCTTGTTCGACTCAAACCTCCAACATTGAGGAGCTCATAAGATTGATCATGAATGTTCACACTGTGAACTCTTTCCAAAGTTTCCCACCCATCATACTGAGTAACTGAGTTCACTTTATCCTTCCAGGGAAGAAAAATTCATCAGTGGTACTAAATATAGAGTCATCGCTTCTGCTTAAGAAGCACTTTACCTGAAAATTAGTGGCTGCCAGGGAATATTTTAGGGAAGAATCACCAGATATCTGCATGGATCTCATTCTGTCAGTGTCTCACTTGTCAAAAAACATGTTACTGGCCTGAGAGCCATTGGGTCTATCCTAGTGCAGCCATTTCATCCTCACTGCCACAGCCCTTCTACTTCAGGGAAAGAGAGAAAGAAGATATAATTTGGCTGTGTGCTCTGCCTACTTACCGCATCCACTTGTGTTTACACTGCATGAAAATATAACATGACCTTGGAATTTGGTGGCCAAACTGCATACTGATTCTATTCCACATATAAACAGCAGGCTGACTATCAGGCTGGCAAAATTCAGTCTAAAATAAAGGGAAGAATGAAAGACCACTTAACTTCCATTCAGCTAACTACACAATTCCAGATTCTATGATATGAAATGTTAGAGTAGATTTTGGATCAATGTAATACCTACTTCCATTAAGCACTTTAAAAGGAAAACATCTTACCAAGTGTCCCATTAGGCTGACAAATTTACAACACTATGAATAAAAAAACAGAATACAGCATTATGTTCAGGGAGCACAAGTGGATTTCAGCTCTGCAGTATTTCTTCATCTATATGAAGAAGGTTAGATAGCCTATCACATACTTTCTCACTATTTATCAGGTCCAGACATGTGTATTAAAGTAAATTAACAATCAATTGTGGAGTGAATTATGGCAACTGTAGTGGGACTGAATAGAGGCACATGGGAACATAGTACATTTAAGTTTCCATCTCTGTATATGTCACTTACCATTAATGCTAAAGCTGATTTGGGGGAAAATCTTTTGCCACGTACTCTCATACACAGGGCATCACCCTGGCAAACCCCATGCTGTAGGGTGGGAACATCCAGCTCTGTTCTTCAGTGGATCTATGTGGAGACATAAAGCTGTACTGGTAGAAAATCTAAGATCTCTGTTGACAGAGTAAAATAATTTAAAACAAAGGAAGTATAGGAATAAAAAACACTCTAAGAAGATAGGAAAGCTCCGTGCACAAAATCTTAACCTCTTTCTCCTTCTTGAGTTTAGCCCTGGTTTTAAGTCCCGTCAACCAGACAGAATACAAAGCCACTAATTGGAGCACAGCTATTGAAATAATTTATGCCATAGCATCCATAGCTTTCTGTCATCTTTCTAGGCCACTTGGGCTGCAGTAGCTCTGTATTCTAATAAGTTAACTCATTGCATTATATAGCCTGTTAGTCAAACGAATTGTTGGGTACAATCTGTTCCCAGTCAAGCCAGGAAAGGCTGTTTGTGCAACTACGATGATATTTTACAAAAAGTAACCACATTTAATACCATAGTCATAGAGCTGTAGATATGTTTGTCTTATTAAAATGGACAGCTATATGACAGGACTAGGGGAAAAAGGTAATTTTTAATCTTATGCTTTTAATTTTTAATGTGAGCACCATATTATGATAAGTGCTTCCAGCACATCTTACATAATAGAAAAATAAAATACCTCTGCACAGAACCAAGAGTCATATAATGTTGAAGGTCACTTGCTCTACAACTTCACTAAGAGTTCCTTGATATGATGTGAGAGCAAGGCAAATAGATGTAATTAAAATACACTAAAACCTATAATAAAAAACACTGGCTTTTGTTTACTCTGGAAGTGAGCGGGAACCGTATTACCTCTGCAAACTATTTTCACTTAGCACAATTCAGGCGGAATTATTGCCATGACCTTTTAAAAATGTAGAAGTGTGGAATCGATAGCCTTTCAGAGGCACCACTGCGGAGGCAGAGCTGGCCAGGCTGTGGTGGCGTGCATTTCTGCATCAGAAGGCAGCTGAAACCTAATTATCGTCAATCACGCCAAGGCAAGCCAAGGCGGTGACAAGCCCCTTGCAGGTAGCGTAGGTGGGCACGTGCCTGTGGGGACGCCTTTGTGTGCACGAGCACGTACCTGCTGCTCTTCCCACACCCGTGAGGTGAGGCTTGGAGATGAGTTATAGGCAGTGTCACTCTTTTACAATAACAAACACTGGTCAGAAACAGCAACCTGCAAATGATGTACGGGGAGCTGGCAGGCTGCCACCATCCCGCAGACCTTGCAGCCACAAACCACACCAGATCACTGAGGTCATCATGGTTCCTTGGTCTCCAGCCATCCAGTATTAAAAAATAACAGTTGGCTTATCAGCAACATTGCTTAAGCCCAAGGACAGCGTAAGAAAACCCATTTTGATATTTCTTCCTCCTCCTCTCCCAAAGCACTAATCCTTACAGTTCATCCTCAAAGGTCATGAATTGAGGTGGGGGAGCATCCCACAAACCTCCTACTGCAACAGGTGGTTGCATTAGTGCCACTTCTGGAGCCATCGAGAGAATTTTGGAATGCTCAGCAGGAGCCAGAGCAAATGTTTTGTAAAATTAATCTCTCCACCTAAGGAAAGAAAGAAAAAAAAAAAGAAAAAGGCTTGTTCTGAGTCAGTGACTTTTTTTTCCAGAAATGCCTATTTGCCTTTGAAACTTCACCTGCAAGGGGCAAATCAAAAATTCAGGCTTTCTCTCCGAGGTGCCAGCCAGTCTGGCTCATCAAAGCACTGGAGTGCCTGTGCCACCAGTGAGTGAGTCACTCAAGTGTCCTCAGTTTAGTGACAGCACCTTCAGCAGCCACCATGCCAATCCCACACTGCCTCTACCGTGGGTCAAGAATTGATCCCAGTAAGCAAGAGAAGCACAAATACTTCTAATGCCACCCTGGGTTTGTGAGTCTGTCCCCAGTAAAACCTCTAAGCAAGTACTGAGCTGCTGCTCGGTGCTACTGGAGGGAGCAGTGCAGGATTTAAGGAACCTAAGTACAGAAGTACACCCAAGCACTTAAGACCTGTGTGCCTTACCAGTGAGACAGGAATA